>JAZKJV010005558.1:0-219784 GCA_037367405.1 Ottelia alismoides | reverse complement strand
TATGGGGTAAATTGGATCTTCTTCAGGATCCATTTACTCTGCTACAACTCAATAGGCGCACATAACAAATACTCCAACATCAGCACCAACTCTTCAACTTCTGAGGTTTGGACATCATGGGTCCTTTCTAGAGAGTCCTCATCCATCTCAGGGTGTGTTTTTGGAGTAGGCTAGCCCCTGTACTGAACGCGCTCCACTTAGAGGGCGAGATGGAAGAGTCTCTTAGGAGATTTCCTCACCGCTTAAGTTTTGGTTACTTTCCACCAATAGCTTGGCGATGTGTTACAACTGAGAGTTTGGTTATTGTCGAGTTTTGATCACAGCTGAGTTAGATACAGTTGAGCTTGTGTAAAAATCATCAAATCATCGTCAATCATCAATCATCGACGTTTACTCAGATCTTAGAACTACAATTTACAAAATAACGAAGAAGTTAGTGGACGCGTTAGGAACTAGTTGGGATGCATTATACTTCACTGCATGCCTACGAAGGCACCCCAACCATAAGGTATTCTCACGCCTTAGAGTCATAGTGTGAGGTCACACTCAGACCAAGACAACAAAATATCCACTAGACTTGAGAAATTAGACAAAAATAAAGATCAGATCAAAGACTCATAGTCCTCAATACCAAGATCCGTCAACATGATTCCTAAGTTAAGAAGATAATAACTACATGGTCGATATATAAAAATAAATATGACACATTGTTTGATTTAAGTCTACTAACTTTTAAAGTAATATACATTCAAAGACTTTCAATACATGACCAATTTCATAAAATTGAGTTTGTATGTGAAATTTGGGTTTTTGGTCCCTATTGTATATTATACATATTGACCAAAATGCCCTTTTATCTTTTAATTATTAAAAATCCAAAAAAATAGATTAAGTTGTAAATATTCCTTTTATTTATTCTACTTTTATTTTTTATTTTTCACTAATTTAAATTTGATAAAAAAATTGCAAAAGCAAAATTACGGTATTTTATAAATGTAAAATTCCACCAAAAATAGGACTTTGTATATATGGTGTATTTTGGTCTTGATCCCTCCATGAAAGTTGTAGATCTCATCGGGATGAACAACTTTGTGAAGAAAATTTTTCGATTTGAGAATAATTTGCTAATTTTTATCTAATTCCCGTTGAATTTCTACTCTGGATTTTCTGAGCGCCACATATGGCAGCTCAGGAGTCACCACGTGTTACCTCATCTCTTCCCACTTATACCACTTAAGCTCCTTCATCCTGGGTCGTTGGATGAGGGGTATTTCATCAACGGCCCAGATCATCCCCCCTTATTCTATCTCTCTCCTCATCACTCTCTCTATCTCTTCTCCCCCACCATTCCATGCATCTTCATGTACACGTCTTCCTTGTTCTCCCATGCAAACTGACCCTAGTGCCTTGCGCAAGCGGTTGCACACACGCTTCTCTATCTCACCTGATTCTCTCTCTTTCTCTCTCTACCCACGCAACCGTCACGCCTCGCTCATCCGCCTTGACCGCAACTAACAGGACGCATGGCCACGCATCCAACTCCCTCCTCTAGCGCCACTTACGCCCCTGCGCGCAACAACCTCCGCCTCACGCTGCAGTGATCCACCCTTCTGCTTTTTCCTCTCCATCTCCATCTCTTCCCATGATCTCTCCGCCCCAACCGCCCATAAATGGGGCGTCGTCTCCCCTTCGCATAGCCATCCGCCATTTCCCTAAAAGGAGGGAGAGAGTTCGCCACCGCCTTAGGTGACAACCGTAGGCATGGTGGCTTGAGCGAAGACCCCCACCTTGTCGGCGAGATCCAAGGGCCCTTGCCCTTGTTGCAGCCTCTCCACGAGTTGCTCGAGCTCTATCTTCGCCGAGGTCTAGAGCAAAGATACGACTACAGACCCTCACCTGTACATCGAGTTCACCTTGTACAGGAGCAGGTACAGGGGCCTCAGAGCAGCTGGGCTGAGGAGCAGCAGTACACTCAACAGGAGCACGCACCCCTACAGGTAGAGTCAGTCTACGAGGAGCCTTTGCAAGTGTTTGAGATCAATTGGTTTGGTAAAGTCATGACCCTGTTGGCAGACAGATGGGGATAGAAAATGGTCAGCCACGCTGACCAGCTCCGTCCCCACATCGTGTTTTTGTGCAGTCCCGACCAGGACAAGGATACTAGCTTCAGCAGCAACAGCGCACATTCCACTCGGGCCAGCAGGGTCCACCACCATCTTACACTTCATAGTCCCACCAACAATAGTATATTATCGACAGGGCGAGCAGGGCCAATATAGACAACAAAACCACCCATCCTCTAGTCAGCAGCAACAGACCCCACCCATGAGTGATCTGGGGTCCCTCACCTTGGCCATACAGTCTTTGACCGATAGGGTTCAGCACATGCAGAGTGATTACCATGACATAAGGACAGCTCTGAACCATGTCTCGCACCACCAGGATCAGCAGATGGCACCTAGGACTCCAATTCCTACCCAGGTTCAGGCTAACCTCAATACCCTGAACCAGGGTCAGCAACGACCATGAGATCAGGTATACTATTCGGATTATTCCCTATCTGAACATGAGATCTTTTCGTACGATAATGTGAATCATATGTACCTCAGGAGCGGAAGGACCGTAACCATACCTGATCGGTACGAGAATATAAGGAGGATGCCGTCAAGTCTCTACCTGAGGAGAACTTGGAGGCAGAGGAGCAACATCACCAGCACCACCACTTTCAGCCCCCAAAATCTCAAAAAAATCAGAAAAACAAAAAGATGAAGGGGAGCACCAGTAGTGAATCAAGTGAGCCTGATGAAGAGCTTGCATCTCCATTTTTTGGAGGACGCACCCCCTGTTTCCTTTCATGAATTTCTTTCCAAGTAGAGACAGAGTACTAGTCTAGTAGAAAACTCAGTTTTCCATTTGAATGAAAATATTTCAGTTTCAGAATCTCTTTAATAACCCATTTCCCCCGTGCTCTTAAGGGCGGAAACAGATGGATCTTTAATTAATCTAAACTCTTTATGTACATGTTGCACCTTGTATATATGTCAAAAAAAGAGAAAAGAGAAAGAAAAAGAAAAATGCAGAATCTCCAAAAGTAGGCAGGCCTGATTGAAAAGTAAAATGCATGTCGGAGTGTATATACAAATATATAAAAAATAAGAAGAGCTTCAAAGCATGCAGCTGGATGACTTGGCTACACTGGTCAAGCATCCTAGGATAGGTAGATACATTGGCTACCGTCCATTATTCTCTCCACTCCCTCTTCGTGTGCTGGTTGCACCTGAACTTAGAAGGGAATACCCCACTCCTCGAGGAAAGAGTTGCTAGACCGGAGAATTAGAGTTACCTTGTTAGATGAGGATGTTTTTTTGCCATTTCTTATGTGAAGAGCTATACTTCACTTACACAGTATAAGTAAGATACATAGTCATCAGAATTTGTGCATGAGAATCTGTTCTGACCTGATTGTTAAGGCGACTTGAATAAGAAACTTGTGGGACTTAAAGGCTGTTAGGTCATAAATTCAGATCCCAATAAGGTTCAGCCACATTATTAATCCAAAGGTTGAGTCAAGCTCCATTTTCACCTTTTGTTCATAACCTTGGTATGGAACCCAAAATCATTTCACTTGTGCATTTCATTTTGGTTGCTCAGAAACGAGCAAGGTCTAAGTATAAGGGGTTGATGAATCTGTGATTCATCACTTTAAAAGTTGAAAATAGAGCTTTGTTCCCGAGTAATTAGATGCATTTCATTGTTTACATTACATTATTAGCACTCATGCATATGTAAATAATATATGCATTTTAGCATTCATATTTGTATAAATAAGAAGCCTGAAATCACTTGTACATATTTAGCGGTATATTAAATAACTTCACATATTTGTACATATTTTACACTAACTCCAAATCCAATAAAATCAACTCCATTGTGTACATATTACTACCAAGAATCAAAGAAAATTATAAAAAATTACTAACTTGTAAAATTGACCAATAAAACCCAAATCTAATTTTGAGACCAAGAACCTTAAAATGTGGATATCTCTCATATAGTGTCCGATTTAGGTCTACTCACTTTTAAAGTAGTATGCATTCAAATACCTTCAAAATAAGACCAATTTCATAAAAAATCGGAGTTCGTATGTGGAATTTGGTATTAGGCCCCTATTGTATATTGTACATATTGACCAAAATACACTTATCTTTTTAACATTTAAAAATAAAAAAATAAATTAAGATGTAAATATTCCTTTTATATTTCCTTTACTTTTATTTTTTTATTTTTCTCTAATTTAAAAATGATAAAAAATTACAAAAGACAAAATTACGGTATTTTATACATGTAAAGTACCACCAAAAATAGCACTCTCGATATATGTCGTATTTTGGTCTTCATCCCTAATGAAAGATATCATCGAGATGAACAACTTTCGAGAAGAAACTTTTTTCATTTGAGATCGTTTACTAATTTTTATCTAATTCCCTTTGAATTTCTACTCTGCATTTTCTGAGCGTGACACGTGGCCCCTCATGGAGCCGCCACGTGTCGCCTCCTCTCTTCCCACTTATACCACTAAAGCTCCTTCATCCTGGGTCATTGGATAAAGGGGTATTTCGTCAATGGCCCAGATCATCCCCCCTTATTCTCTATCTCTCCTCCTAACCCTCTCTCTCTTCTCCCTACTATTCCATGCATCTTCACGTACACGTCTTCCATGTTCTCCCATGCAAATCGACCCCCGCACCTTGCATGGGCGGTTGCGCGCGCCTTTCTCCATCTCACCCGATTCTCTCTATCTCTCTCTCTACCCCACGCAACTGTCGCGCCTCACTCGCCCGCCTTGACTGCAACTAACAAGTTGTACGACCATGCATCCAACTCCCTCCTCTAGCGCCACTCACTCCACTACGGGCAACAACCTCTGCCTCACGCGGTAGTGATCGACCCTTCCGCTTTTCCCTCTCCATCTCCTTCTCTCAACATGATATCTCTGCCAACCGCCCATAAATGGGGCATCGTCACCCCCTCACACAACCATCTGCCACTTTCCCAAAAAGAGGGAGAGAGTTTGCTGCCACCTCAGGTGACAGCAATAAGCATCGCGGCTTGAGCGAAGGCCCCCACCCTACTGCGAGATCCAAGGGCCCTTGCCCTTGCTGCAGCCTCTCCACGAGCTGCTCGAGCTCGACCATCGCTAAGGTCTAGAGCAAAGATCCCAGGAGCTCTAAACTCCTCACTCCCAGGCGACCTCGACCATTCCCCAGTACGACCTCAACTCTCGCTTTGCACTCCGCATCACCCCACCTCCACCTCCATCGGCCAAATTACGAGGAGAGTGGTCCAGCTCTGAGCTCCTGAAGGTGACAGCTTCGAGAGTCCCCATCGAGCAACGACGACGCATCTTTCCCCGGCAAGATCCAAGGCCAGTCCATGCCTTGTTGCAGCAGAGCTTTGCTACTGCTCACGAAGTCTCAGAACTCCATTCGCCGGAGCACTTCGAGGCTATAACTCCAGAATTCATTGTCCAAGCATCGGCATCCCAAGCGAAAACACATCGTAAAAGGAAGAAGAATACAAAGCCAACACCCTCACACCAACACCGCTTCTACCCACCGATCCTGCAGCCCTCGCCAACTACAGCATCTTCTCCTCCCATCGATGTCATCCTCCATGCCTTCTCCACACCAACCACTAACGCTAGTCGCCTACGACACTCTTGCGCCTCCATAGCCCGCGTGCAGCTCCATCTCCATCCACGCCGATCGCGCCCCACCCGGACCAGCAGTCATCGCACATGCCTCTCCCACAGCAGGCTGTGTCACGGCCCTAACTGTCGCTCCCTCATGCGGAATCGCATTCTTTTGCGCCACCTCCTCTGGCTCCCCGCCGCGTGCACCGACTCCTCTAGCGCTCAGCTCGCCAGCAAGCTCGCCTCTGCCCTCGCAGCCACCTGCAACCCTGGTAGCTGCGCCCACACCACGTTAAGTCAACAACATGCCTCGCCCTCGACCGTGCCCTCCGCAGTACCACGCGAAGCAGCACCATAAGCTCCTCGACCATGTCGCCCCGCCTCGCGTGTCCGCACCATCGGGCGTATGTCGCCCGTTCCGACGTCTCTCCTTCTTCACGCAACCATCATGACATCGCCAATTGTAGCCTCCAGGCGCCCTCATCACGCGCGCCCGCACCTCTCCCAACGTCCACCGCTACAGCCACCTGCCCCTTAAAGCCCATCCTCACCTCACGTGTAGAGCACGTGAGGGTGGGGGAAATTTCGTATGTGTCCCCTGCAAGCTCCCGAATCACAAAGGGGACCCCCGCCTCTCTTGACACGTGAGGAGCACATGACACCGTAGGGTATATTGCACCTAACCCCCCCTGCTTCACCTAATTCCACAAAGGGCCCGGCCTCCCATTTAGCACGTGTCGCACTTTAGCATGTGTCGCACTTGCTCCATCCTGGACAAATTGCAACAAAGCCCCCCGAAGCATCGGTAATTGCATGCAAGTCCTTGTCAACATTTTTTTACCAATTTTATTTTATATGTGCATATAGAACCCTGTATTTGCATGTTATTTTGAACTCTCATTCATCATTATTTTATTATTTTAAAAATTGTATTTTGTAAAACAACTCTTGCTCTATCATTGTGGACATCAAATATATTTTTAGGAGTTGTATTTTATTTAATATCATTATTGTTGTGGAAAATAGCTTATTTTACCCACTCCGTGATGTTTAAATGATATTAAATTATTATTGCACTGAAAATTCTCGAAAATTCACAATAGCTAGAGTTTATTGTTTTCTACATTATGTCCAAATTTCATCATCTTTGCACGCATATCAAGGTCACAAAAATGTTTGGTAATTAGAGTAATTAATTTTTAATAGATTGAAAACTCAATATTTTTAAGGTTTAAATTTTTTCCTGGATAGATCACCATTAGATACATCTAGGATAATAACACTTTCAGAAAATGGTTAGGTTTGATATTTATTAACATTAAGTTTCTCAAAATCATCTAATCTGTATTTTTAATTCATAGAAAATTCAAATTCAGTCATAAAATTCTAAAAAAATTACGGTAATTTTATTTTGCATTTATACATAATTTGGCTAGTTTCATAATTGTTGGACTTAAATCGATCGAATTTTGCATTTTAAACCTTAAACTATCCCGATTTTGCAATGCATTTATCACTTACAGTTAAAAATACCTAAAAAATGTCTCTATGAAAACCTGTTCTCTAAATCGACTTTAAATAAACCTAAGGAGACAGTGGCCTTCATGAGTTCGACCTTGGGCTTGCCCAAGTAAAAAAAATGACCGCTCGTTTAATTGGAAAAATAATTAAAGAAGTGGTTTTTTATCAATCCGAAATTGCCTACCTACAACGAAATTCGAACATTAATTCGACACTATTAAAAGGGTGATTCACAGGTTTATTAGCATGGAAAAGAAAGAAGTAAACTGTAGTTCCTAGGTCAAGTAATGAATTTGCAAGGAAGCACTGAGATGATATGGTGATTACCTATTTACTGACATACATCTTCCCATTCAACTATTATGTGACAATCAGATTGCACTATTCATTGCCAACAATCCAACTTTCCATGAGAGGACCAAACACAATGAGGTGGATTGTCACTACACTAGACATATGATATAAAAGGGCATTCATCTTTACTTCCCACGTTAGCTCAAGGGAAAAAATATTTGCACCAAGGCCCTAACCAGGTGGCCATCCAGAATTGTTATTTCAAGCTGAGCATGATGGATATCGATGCTCCAGCTTGAGGGGGAGTGTTATAAGAAATAGTATTTATGTATTTCTTATTTCCCTGTTGTGTAATTTTTTCATTAGTTATTTTCCCTCTAAGGTTTCTCCTCTATATAAAGGAACTCTACGACCACAATATAAATAACCCATTCAATTATTTCAGCATGTCCTATATGCTTTCTTCATCAAGAATGAGCCATCATCCCATGTCTAATACTCCTAGCCCTCATAGCCTCAGGAAAAGCTCAAGGAATACTCCCTATAACCAATTGTCCATCCAAGTTTAAAGCTCTAAGGATTAATTGCTGCTAATTATTGGCCTTGCAGTGTTGTGAAAGCCAGTATTAGGATGACTATTCGGCTCGGGCTATTCTATTCAGTTACCCCGCTGAATAGTCTTCAGACCAACTAATCGATCCACTCATGCGACTATTGCAAAACTGGGCCTTAGGAACATACCCATCTCAGGAACAAAGAACAAATCCCTTGCTGAAAGGTGGAAAGCATCCATAAATCTCTTGTCGTCACATATAAGCTCACCTCGATCATGTAGATGGTATGTACGAGTCGACATAACATATCATCATTTCTCCCTTAAATCAATACATTCAATTCGATGGTCAAGCATTATTCATTCCTTTGAGCCTAAGTACTCCAAAGCCCCCATTTTTCCCAAGCAAAGTCACTATATTCCAGTCTGGAGGGGATGCCACGAGTTTATTATCTTGGACTAGACCAAAAGATATGTCCCATCAACTTTCTACAAGAGAATGAATTCCAACGGAAAAAAACTTTGTAGATACGAAAAAGATAGAAATGGTTGTAAAAAAGAACTTAAGCAAAACAAGATTATCACCCCTCGAGAGGCAGGAGGCCTTCCAACCACCAAACTTGTCCAGTTTCTCAATCAGTAGGAACCAGTCAGATTATTGAAGTCCTCTATAGGATAGGGGAGAGCTCAAGGCAAAGGAAGATTGAAACAAAGAATGCCTGAAACTATGCCACGAATAGTTACCTCCTCCTGAAACAATCTGAAAGGACTAAGGTTGATTTGCTCCTATTGAATTCAAGGCTCGTGAAATTTATACTTTTATTATATTTTTAATGGGAAAATTAGGAGAGGGAAAGAAAAGGAATCAAAGGGAATGGAAAGATAAGAGAAAGAATAGTTGTATATATCTAGGTATTTGGATAAAGAGGAAGATGAAAAGAAGGAAATTATTGTTTTCGATTGAAAATGAAGGGAAAGGGAGAAATAACAGTTCAATATCCTTTATTTGAGCATGCATCTAGATGGGCAACCACTTAGGTATAGTCCCACATCATGTATAAATCGGACTTGGTAATATTGGTAGGACTATATAAGAAGCCATGCACCACTTGTATTCATTGAGAGAATTCAATATAGATATACACCCTTTGAGATGGTTCTCGGTGGCTTCATCCCGCTCTTTATGGAGTAGTGTTACACGTAAATACCCATGTTCTTTGTGGTTCTTATCTCTTTATCTTTGATTATGCTTCCGCACCATCATTTTCTACAAAATATCGGAGTGGGTTTGATTATAGGGACTTTCTCGAAGAATTATTCTGACTTTTTCATGTTCATTGATCTGTTCAAGTTTAAGAGAGAACAATTGTCCTACAAATTTGGTTCTAGGATTTTGTGCTTCTAGATGCAGCCAATGAGCATCTTGTTCACATTCTGAAAAATTCGATAAGAAGTTCATCCAACATATATGCGGGAGCAGGCAAGTTTTGTTATGCAGTTGCCAAGTTCGAAGAAAATTATAGGGTTCCTAGAGAGAAAGCCTAATTTGGTGCGTCAACAAAAGAGATTTAGGGACCAGGCAACGCCAATAACCTCGAGGTCATGAATATGCTAGGGGCTCCTACCACATGCGATGGCACACCTCCCCATCAAGAACTTTCAAAAGCCGTCGTGCATTCTCTCCTCGTTCCCCCGCGCTTGCTTCAACGTCGATCACACAACAACGTCGATGGCAGTGCTGATCTCGAAATGACACGCGTCATTGAGGATGGTGCACTTTGTGAGAAAGGCTTTCCCCAATGGAACCCTAATAGAAAAAGCCTAATTGGGGATGATTCTGTACTACAAAAAAAGATCAAATTTTTTAGTCCCACGATGATTGAATAGGAAGTGTTGAAGGAAAATAGAGTTATTAGTCCAAAGTGCCCAAGGGCTCTCTTATATAGAAGAGAGAAACACTAATGGGTAAAATTACATGAAGAGGACAAAGAAATAAATAAATCGGGAAAAGAGTGACATAAAATCTCTCAACACTACTCAAGTTGGAGCATAGATGTTTATCATGCCCAACTTGGAACATCATCTCTTAAAGGATCCTCAAGCAAGAGCCTTGATTAATACATCCGATGTCAGATCTCCTAAACTAACACGAGAAGTGGTGATAAACCTCTTTTGCATCTATTATAGAATAGGGAATGTGGAAGAGTATCAAAATAATAGATAAAGAACAAGGGATTTCAATGTGGAACCCTACTCCCTAAGGAGCGAGATAAAACCACGAGAAAACGCCCCAAAGGGATGATGTATGCATTGTGCTTTCTCACTGGATACCGGGTGTGAGGGGCTTCTTATATAGCCCTCACTGAGTCTCCACTTATCACAACTGGTAGATGTGGGACTAAACAACTGGAGCATGCAATGCTTAGCTTGGACAAACAGAAAGAAATCTCAACTCATGTTACATGACACTGCAGACAATATCAACACAACGCGCACAACTATCGGCTGTTTTCGAGGACATTGCTTCTCATGCCGTGCAGGTGAGGAGGAGAAACAGACTGGAGTGTGAGTCAAATTGAATCTCCTCATCGGAGAGCATGTGTTATGTACTGCACCTGTCAAAGTTACTGCAATTGAAAATGAGTCTCTACACGGAGAACTCTGGCCCGCCACAACATGTGGACAATTGCTCCATCTCTGAAAGAGGGCTGAACTGAAAAGCCCTGGAGTGCAATCCTTGTCGGAGTCCACGATCACTAGATAATGGAGTCTGAAAAGTCTCCTCGTCGGAGAACTGAGTCTCTCCCACACTGGTTCAGAGAATGAGATCTCTATTATGGAGTCCCTATGACACCACATGAAAACCCTAGCCCACATGGCATAGAGTGTAACACCCCAACCCCAAACATAGTGCCACATCTAAAACTCACGAAGTGTGGATGTGGTTTATAAGTGGCGGAGATTACTACTTGACAACTTGCGCTTAAGCATTTTGGGTAGTTGTTAACGGATCCATTTAGGTCCGAACCCAAACTTAAGTTCATTAGTTAGAAAATCTAAGTATTCGACTGAACATTTCACACTTTATTATTGCAGATGATCCCTCGTCGTGAGAATGAGGCGAATGGAGACCGCAAGTCTTCATCGACCCACGAGATGGCTATGGATTTGCAATGGTTGATAGCCACAGGGTGCGCTATTTTTATTACTAGCTTAATTAGTACAAAACCATCTATGGTGAAACTTGAGTATTTGGAGGTTGTACAAGATTTTTCTGATATTTTCCAAATGACTTTCCAAGTCTTTCGCCTAGAAGAGAGATTGACTTCACTATTAATGTACTACCAAGTGCTACAGCCATATTTAAAGCACCATATAGGATGGCTCCTGCTGAGTTGGACGAACTGAAAAAGTAGTTGTAAAAACAATTAGATAAAGGGTTCTTAACATCAAGTGTTTCGCCTTAGGGTGCTCCCGTCTTATTCGTTAAAAGGACAGGTCACTTAGGCTCCACATTGATTGCATAGCTTTGAATAAAATCACCATAAAAAAATACCCGCTATCTTGCATCGATGATCTACTCGATCAATAGCAGCATTGATCTTCGGTCGGGTTACCATCAACTCAGGATTAGAGATGAAGACATACCAAAGGCAACACTCATGACAAGATATGGGCACTATGAATTCCTAGTGATGCCTTTTAGCATCACAAACGCGCTAGCTGCATTTATGAAAATGATGAATAGGGTATTCCAAGAATATTTGGACAAGTTTGTGATCATCTTTGTTGATGATATCTTGGTTTATTCATTTGATATGAAACAACATCGAGTGCATCACAGATTAGTTCTTGAGACGTTGCAACAATACCAAATTAATGCTAAATTATCCAAATACGACTTTTGTATCCAAGAATGATATTTTGTGGATCCCGCAAAGGTGGAGGTTGTTTTGAATTGGAGTCAACCAAAGAATGAATCAGAAATCCGCAGTTTTCTGGGATTGGCAGGATATTGCAGGACATTCATTCATAATTTCTCAAAGATCTCCCTACCTCTAACCCGATTTTTAAGAAAGGATGTGAAGTTTGAATGGTCAAAAAAGTGCCAACAAATCTTTCAAGAGTTAAAGCAAAGATTGACGATTGCTCTTGTACTCACGCTACCATCATATAGTAATGGATTTGTGGTCTACACAGATGCATCAGGATCTGGTTTGGTATGTATCCTCATGCAGCATGGAAAAGTTGTGGAATACACCTCTCGACAGTTGAAGGAAACTGAAAGAAACTACCCGGCACATGATCTAGAGCTTGCAGTAGGAGTATTTGCGCTAAAAAATTGGCATCATTATTTATATGGAGAGAAATTTGAGGTATTTATTGATCGCAAAAGTCTCAAGTATATCTTCTCGTAGAAGGAACTGAATATGAAACAAAGGCGATGGTTGGAGTTTCTATCAGACTATGATATTCTCATCAACTACCATCCAGGAAAGGCGAATGCAGTCGCCGATGCTCTTAGCGGGAAATATGAAGGGAAGCTTGCAAGTATGACATTGCAATGGCAACTAATGAAAGACTTGGAAGAATGGAACCCGTTTATTGAAAGGAAGACTAGAGTTATTATGACAGGAATGAAGATCTACTCATCGTTGGTAGAAAAAGTTTATATTGGCTAAGAAGAATGATAATGAACTTCAAAAATTGTCAATCGCTTCTCAAAAAGAAGGATCTGATTTCTCAATTGGGTTGGATGGAGCATTGAGGTTCTGTAATAGATTATGGGTTCCGGATAATGGTGAATTAAGACAAGAGATTCTTGAAGAGGCTCACCGATCTATGTAACCGTTCATCCCGGTACAACAAAGATGTATAAAGACTTACAACGAAAATTTTTGTGGCCGAAAATGAAAAAAGACATTGCAAAATGTGTATCTGTGTGTCTTATTTGCCAACAAGTAAAGATTGAGCACCAGAAGCCAACCGGTCTTTTACAATCGTTAGAGATATCTAAATGGAAATGGGGAGCATATCACTATGGATTTTGTCACTGCATTGCCAAAGACAAATAAAGGTCTCTTTGATACAATTCGGGTGATTGTTGATCGATTGAATAAGTCGACACATTTCTTGCCCATTCGTTTGGATCAGTCTACAGAGAGCCTTGCTGAATTATATGTGAATGAGATAGTGAAATTGCGTGATGTTCCGGTATCGATTGTGTCAGACAGGGACACGAGATATACCTCTCGATTATGGAAAAGTATGTAGGATACTTTGGGTACAAGTTTGAAGTTCAGCACATCATTTCATCTCAGACCGATGAACAGTCCGAAAGAACAATCCAGACATTAGAAGACATGTTGAGAGCTTGTGCCCAAGACTTTGTTGGAAATTGGGATCGACATTTACCTTTGGTCGAATTTGCATATAATAACAGCTATCATGCAAGCATTAAAATGGCTCCGTATGAAGTTTTATATGGTCGGCCTTGTAGATCACCGTTATGCTGGAGCGACATAGGTGAAAAAATACATATTGGGATCCAAATTAGTCTAGGCTTGCATAAAGGGTGCAGAGGTGATTCGAAAGAGACGTTTAGCCCCTCAGAGTAGACAAAAATCTTATGTTGATCATCGAAGATAAGATTTGAATTTTGAAATAGGTGATCATGTGTTTTTAAAGATTTCTCCAACCAAGGGAGTGGTGCGATTCGATAAAATGGGAAAATTGAGTCCTAGATATGTGGAACCTTTTGAGATAATGAGGAAAGCTGGAAAGTATCTTATCAGGTTGCTCTTCCACCTCATTATTCCAACCTACATGACAGTTTTCATGTATCAATGTTAAGGAAGTATCATCCCGACCCATCACATAAGATCGAGCACGAAGTTCCAGACATTCAGTCGAATTAGACGAATGAAGAAGGACTAGTATGTATCGTTGATCGTAGGGAACACCAGTTGCGACGCCGCCTTGTTCTGATGGTTAAAGTACTTTGGCAGCAGCATCAGAGAGAAGAAGTGACATGGGAATTGGAGGATGAAATGCGTCAACACTATCCACATCTCTGATAAGTGACATTTTACAGTATAAATTTCGAGGACGAAATTTCTTTAAGGAGGGTAGATTGTAACAGATGAGTTTTTTAGGATAATAAAATAATTAAAACAAAAACTAAATCACATAACCACCCTCACATCAACCTTAAGATAATACAAGATAAGATAAAAAAGAGATAAAATAGCCAACAACCCAAGTTGGTTATGTCTTTATCTCTTAATTAAGTCTAATTTATTATTATTATTTATCTCATTGAATTGTACCTATAAATACCATAGGACTCCAACGACTACCCCACACATTGCCTTTGGGAGAGAGAGTTTAGAGAGAGAGAGAGAAGCCCGCGACAACATTCTTTCATCGTGCCTTTTCCGAATTCAACATCGACAACCTTCTCCGCCAACGTTGGAGTTTTCATCCGATGAAATTGGAGGAGCAACGACGTGGTCGAAAATGGTTCGGATTGGTGGAATCTTGGTCGACAAATTTCTTGCGTCGGCGATGTATGTGTCCAACCTTTAGGAACGATAGATGCAATATTGGTTGCTGAGTGATTTACATCTATAATTGCGTTGATTAATGTTATTATATTTAGTTACATGCACCGGTACCTTTTCTTGCTCGGCATTGATCACGATAAACAAAAGATATCAACACCTTTGAAATTTCAAACATTCTCTTATTTCTAACAACAAGCATGTATTTTCTTATCATGATATTGATAAAGAATTTAAAAAAAAGGAACTTAAGATAACCTATGGAGCCTATGTACATTAAGTACGAATATTGCTTGAGTGACACGATGCACATGCTCTCTTTATGTAAATCAAATATAAGTCGATTTCTTCAAATCTCATTCTTAATCGAACTTATACGTATATAGTTTGAGTCGTATATGTTCCCTCCGTCAAGCCTTTTTCTATCACATGACATTTATAATTGGGGATATTTATGATGATCTTAATTATTTCTAATAATAATTATTAGTGAACTTAAGAGGTTGTAGGAAATTAATGGCAAGATTATAGATTGGTACTATTGGAATTGTTTCAAAAAAAAGATCAGTTCAGCAACATCAAAAAATTTATTTTATTATGCACAAAGTAATTTTATTTTTATCTTTTACTGCATGAACAATATTAGGAAAGAATAATGATCTAATGTTGATAAATGTCGTACTGTTATAGGTATAAAAAGTAAGAACGACTTAACACTCATGGTTAAATGACAAAACTTTATTGTTCATGGTTCATAGATAATAATCATAACAAGTGTGCTTTTAAGAAGATGTCAAGATCTTGGCACCGACTCGAACTAAGGGATCGTAAGGAACTAAAGGGCCAATGCCTACCCGGTGCGTGAGGCAAAAGATAAGTCCTCTACAGTTGCAGCTACACTGTCATGTTATGTATTGTTTATGGACCGCTTGTGCCGGCGGTAAACCATCAAAGCCATCAAAGCCGCTTAAGAATTAACAATCAAGATCACTCTGAACATGAAAAATATCATGGGCATATGTGCAATATGTGTTAATATTATGTGCATATATGCAATTACGTTATTGTCATGGACATATGTGTAAGTTCTATTTATGCTAAGTGCACGTGTGTAAATTATGTAAATGATATGGGCATACGTGCAAATTATGTTAAGGCTATGGGTATGTATGTAATTATGTTAATGATATGGGTATACGTGCAAATTATGTTAAGGCTATGGGCATGTATGCAACTATGTTAATGATATGGGCATATGTGCAAATTATGTTAGCTATGGGTATATATGCAATTATGTTAATGATATGGGTATACGTGCAAATTATGTTAAGGTTATGGGCATATATGCAATTATGTTAAGAATATGGGCATATGTGCAATGTAAGTTAATGTTAAGGGCATATATGCAATTTACGATAATGTTAATGGTATATGTGTACTTATGTTAACATTACGGACGTACATGCAAATATGGAAAAACTAAAGGGTATGTACACAAGTATGTTATGCAATGCATTGATATGAAAGAAATATACTTCGTATACATCACTAAGTTAATTAACGATATGTATGATATTGGTTTGTGTTAAGTCAAATAGTTTATGCAACATGGCATTGATATAGGGAACCAAATTTATAAGTCCTTGTTGGAATAATTACGACACATACTGACCATTAAGCTCATAACATGTATTGTTACTCTTTTTTTAGGGGAATGTGAGATTAAGTTATTTACGCTCCAAGGGAGACTTCGCCTCTTCAAGAAGTAGAATCGATACGGGACTACCATTGGGTCGGTTTGGAAGGATGTCATTATGCCCACTGGAATAAGGAAATCGTAGATGTGATTCATAAGGAACTCTTGGACCATTGTCCTCATTATTAAGGAAAAAATTTTTGTGTTGCTTCTTTACTGCTCTTATATTATGATTAATTCTATAAGTAACAACCCCGAGATATCCATTGTGTTTTTACTTCCGCATATTTCTCGGACGATCGGGTTTCGTTACAAATGGTATCAGAACCATGTTCCCTCTGATAGTAGAAAGGGCTACCCAAGAGGTGGAGCGACCCCTACAAAGAGGTTGGAGGAAAAGGCTATCCGGAGCGTGCAGGCGCCACTGTCACTGGCAATAAGTGATGCGCCATGTCGTAACAAGGACGTTGTGAATATAAGTGGGGGAAGTTGTCACACCCATATCCCCAAACATAGTCTCACATCTAAAACTCACAAAGTATGAGAGTGGGTTATAAGTGATAGGGATTACTACTTGACAACTTGGGCTTAAGCATTTTGGATAGTTGTTAACGGCTCCATTTAGGTCCGAACCCAACAAGTTGTTAGGTCAACACCCACAGTTCGTGAGTTTTAGATGTGGCACGATGTTTGGGGTTGGGGTATTACAACCTCCCCCACTTATATTCGAAACGTCCTCGTTATGACATGGCCCATCACTTATTCCCAATGACAGTGGTGATTGCACGCTTCGAATAGTCATTTCCTCCTACCTCTTTATAGGGGTGGCTCCACCTCTCGGGTAGCTTATTCCACTATCAGAGAGAAATTGGCTCTGATACCATTTGTAACGTCCCGTGCTTAGGTCCCCGGTCCGTTATCGAGGAAAATCGACACTTACAACTTGTTGGGTTCGGACCCAATTAGATCCTTTGACAACCACCCAAAATGCTTAAGCCTAAGTTGTCAGGTAGTAATCTCTATCACTTATAAACCAAACCCACACTTTGTGAGTTTTAGATGTGGCACTATGTTGGGGGTTGGGGTGTTACAACCTCCCCCACTTACATTAGCAATGTCCTCGTTGCGACATGGTCCATTCACTTATTCCTAGTGACAGTGGCGGATGCACGCTCCCGGCTTAGGTCCCTTTGGGTAGCACTTTCCACTATTTGAGGGAACATGTTCTGATACCATTTGTAATGTCCCGGGCTTAGGTACCTGATCCGTTATCGGGGAAAACTGGCCCTAACAACTCGTTGGGTTCGGACCTAAAAAGATCTGTTAACAACTACCCAAAATGCTTAAGCCCAAGTTGTCAAGTAGTAATCCCCACCACTTATAACCCACTCTCACATTTTGTGAGTTTTAGATGTGAGACTATGTTTGGGAGTATGGGTGTTACATAGGGAATGGGATCTCTGCTTGGAGTCCGTATGGATCACATGAAAACCCTGACCATAATATAAAATATGGAGACCACAAACAATGATGGCATACATGTGCACATCGAACTGAAGATCGCACACATGCGCGCGGATGAAATTGAAGACTCGGAATCTAATCGTTGAGTCTGGAAAACTGAACTGTAGAGTTTGAACATCTGGCTAGCCTGGAATCTGACATCTGAATCTGGAACAGACATGTGACTCTCTACACAATACTCCACCTTTCTCCCATACTTGTCAAAAAACAGCGACATTGACAAAGTTGGGAGAAGACAACAAAAGAGAGAGAAACAAATCCAATAAGCCGATCTCGTTTCATTTTTTTCGACTTTTCTTGCAAAATTTTTCCTTTTTTCCGGCTATTTCCCCATTTTTTATTAGCTGTCACATTTTTTAAATAAGTCGTTCATTTCTCTTTTTTGTCTTTTCATTTTTTTAATCAAAAATTTTTTCTTATAGATTTTTTTGTACAATCCTCTTTTTTTAAATAAAATATCTCGACCACCTAAAAATACAAACATGCAGCAGCCTCCCTTACTTTTAAAAAAAAATGCAGCAGTCTCCCATACTTTAAAAAAATCTCGGTTGGGCTCATTTGGCCCAAACAGAAAAATAAAGTCTTTTCACTTGGGTATTATTTAGGGTTCTGAATCGAACCCTTCAAGGATTCACAACCCCCTCGATGGGGCTCCTTGTGTTGATCCTGTCGCCCCCAATGGAGTTCAACTTCTCGAGAGGGTGCCGCCACCTGGAGCCATCGTCGAAGGAGGTTGTCGTTGCACGCTTGAGAGCTCCGCATGCGAGATGCGCGTCGCTAGGGTGATGGAGAAGGGCGCACGTGATGGGGTGTGTAGGCATGCGCAAAGAACGAAGGGATTTCAAGGGCATTCGCGCCACCAAAAGAGCTGGACAGGAGCGTCATCGCATGGAGCCGGAAGGGCTTGGAGCGGCACCATGATGGCGCAACTAGAGGAGATAGAATTACCACCGTTGAGATGGGAATGTGGCTTGGAAGGTTGTCTCCTTGATGTACTCGCTGAAGGGGGGAGATGCGCTTCTATATCGCACGCAATTGTGCGCCACCGCCTGGAGGGAGAAGATTCGTTGACGCCTTAAAAGGGGAGGTCGACTGGAGCGGGGATGCGTCGCTGCCTGCAGGAGATAAGATCGGGGAAGGGGAGGGATTTCAACTGAAAGGAGGTGTGTGTAACACAGGAGGAGAAGTCGCCAGGAGATTCTGAACATCTGTAGCGCGAGGGATCTAGGGCTCCGTCCCCTGGAAATAGGGATCCGTCAGGAGCACTTGTGTCGCCACTGATGGCGCTTAGAGCTGGATGACTTCCTACGCCACGTGCATGAGAGGAGATCGGCATGCTAGAGATCGCACCGCCAGGACCTTGTTGTACTTAGGGATGACCCCAAAATTAGGGTTTCATAAGAGGAACCTTAGAACTTGATCGAACAATAGAATAATAAAGCAAATCTCCAATGATAATTCTTCAAAATCAACCAAGAACGATCCACTTTGATACCATGTTAGAAAATAGAGAATGCAGAAGCGTAGCAGAATAATAGATAAATAACATAAAGAATGTAGGATTTTAACGTGTACAGAACTCCGGAGCATTATTCGAATGAATGTATTTAATAGAAGCAGAGAAAAGCTTCTTTATTTCAATTACAAAATTCTGAATCATGGTACTAGCATCAGAAGTATTCTTTAAGGAAAAACCCATGATAGCCTGGAAAATCATCCACAGTAACCAAATAATACATGTACCTCTGATGATCTCGGACACGACTCGGACCCCACATATCAAAATGAAAATGCTTAAAAAGACTCTGACTACTATGAACTTGACGACTTGGAAAGCTAGACCAGTGGTGCTTTACAAGTTGGCGCAGTTCACACTGAAAACTAACTGAAATTGATAGAAATGCCAGGGATGAGACGACGGATCTTCTGTAATGGAAGATAACCAAATCAAAGATGCCAAGTATATGGAGAAATCGAACTAGCAGAACGAGAGCTAGCACCAACATAAGGAAACTTGATCAACATGTAAAGCCATCCATACTCAAGGCCACATATCCTCACCATGCTTGCGAGTATATCCTGAAAAACAATGAAAGCATGGTCAAATTTGACACGACAATGTAAATATTTTGTAATATGATTGACAGACAATAAATTTATTTAGCCTCTCCATGTTCGGTAATGGGAGAATGTGTCCTATCAAAAATCACCACTGATCTACCATTTCCTAATGTGAGTCCCATTTTGGCAACTATTTCCTTTTAAAAAACAATCACCACGTATCTACCAGGTTATACATAGCTATCAGAACTAAATTGTGAGCGATCTTCACAGAGATAACGAGAAGCTTCAGAGTTCATGATCCATTCTGAAGGGTCTAGTCGAGAGCGACTACTAAATGCATAAGTTATATCTGAAGTGCTAGTGGAGGCAGAAGCAGCAACATCTGGCATGCCAGCAGACACACTAGAAGATCTAGCAACCGGGGGCATGATCTCTCTTTGCCGTGCAACAAACTCATCAAAACGATTATTGGTACAATCAGAAGTAGTCTGGACCTGCTCAGCAGCACATGTTGATAATGGAAAGCCATGCTTGGAATAGCGTGTCCTCTGAATGACCTGACTAGTGACAATATGAACATGGTCGGTGTGGAAGCGAGCCTCCTCTACCATGTATGGCGCATCCTCTGAATTGAGGCAAACCACCTCTACCACGGGAAGCGGTCATAGCCGATGACATTTGAAAAGATGTAACATAGGGGATGCTTAGGGTGGCCAGCCTGTGGTACACCTCCATAGGCGGTATAGTAGCATCTATGAGTAAATGAGAGCAAGTCGAGTCATAATGAGGTTATGTGCTACCAGAAAGACCCCAATCATAACAGAATCTCGATAGGCCTTATGTTGCTCTGGTGAGACCATCAAAGGTATGTAGCTATGGAGTCTCTCAAGCATAACCTTAAGAGATGTGTACAAGGATGAAGAGGACGATCACCTTGTTTGATCGTAAAAATGTCATGTTGGAGTTGCAAGATCTTCGACTCATTCCTTGCTTGAGAGTACACAGCTGCGAGAATATCCCACATTGCCTTCGTTGTGGGTTGACTCAAGATATCATTGGCCATTTCCATAGAGACAAGCAAGACTAGATAGACAAACTTTTTCATAAGCATCATCTGCCTCTCAAGAGGCATATCATGCGTCTGAATATGATTATTACCATGCTCTACAAGAGATTCATGAATTGCATCTCCCACAACTCATAGTTTGTGCCATCTATCTTGACAATATGTGTTGGATCCTTAAATGCACCTATGGGTGAATGTCAACTCCTTTTTCTGATGCAGTATTGGATTAGTACACAATTAGGACCCTAGACAGACGATAAAGTGCCTACACAACCACCAAGGGAGGTAGTTGTGGGTGTAGACTCATATCACAACCAAACCTAAGCAAGAATCGCACGTGCTAGGGCTCAACGAAGACCATAGCGGTCTGATTTTTCCCTTTTCAGAACAAAATCAGGCCATATCAAACCAACACGCTCACGTTAGGCGGCAACAAGGAGGGAGAGGGGTTGTTGGGTGGTAGCAAGGTGGCGGTGGTGTCGATGGGTTGCAACCAAGTGGCGGTGGGGCCACGGGGAGGCAGAGGTGATGCTAGGCAGTAGCAATGGTGTTGTGGAGATGTGGCTGAAGCGGCCCCAGGTTCGCGTAGCAATCGGGATGCTGCTGGAGTGGCAAAGACCCCAAACATCGGGCCCGGGAAGCAAACAACGGCGATGGCAGCAACGCGCGAGGGAAGGAGAGGCCGATGACACACGTAGGGGTGGCAGGTTGGGTATGACCTAGGGTACATGCTCTTATCTAAGACTGCTTCTCTGATACCATGTTGAGAGAAAATAGAGATGTTATTCCATAGTGCCCAAGGGCTCTCTAATATAGAAGAACGAAACCCTAATGGGTAAATTACATAAATAGGATAGAGAAAAAAATAAATAGAGAAAAGAGTAACATAAAATCTCTCAACAGGAAGGGAGGGAGGTATTTCAGGCTTATATAGGGCCCAATTATGATTTTTTAAAAAAAGAAGGGGGTCAAGAAAAAGGGATGTTGTTCTGATTTGGTCCCAACAACCCACCACTATTTTTTGACCCAGTTGGGTTGTTGCTAAGAAGGGAAAAGAGGGGGTTGATATTTCGTGCCTAATGGGCCGCTAATGTATTAAAAAATGGAATGTTTTGATTGCAAAAAAATATTGTAAAAAGCCATACTTGGAAAAAAAAGAGTCCGATGGGGAAAAGGGAAAATCGAGCAAAAAAAAAGACCGCTGAATTATAAAAAAGATGAAAAAGGAGAATTTTCTTGTTTTGTTTCCTCTCTTCATTTCTTCAAATATCAGCAAAATTCGATCAATTTTTTGTCGAATATCGATATCCAGTCGAAATCGAAATTCGACTAAAATGGTCGAAATAACCGAAACAGGGGGGCCCTAACACAAAAAATGACTGAAATTTCGGTCGAAATTCGAATGAAATTCCATTTCGAGGACATTTAGGGCCTTGGTCAAGTATCTCCCATTCTCTGAGAAGTATGGGAGATGGGGGAGTATTGTGTAGAGGATTGAGTTCAAATTCAGACTCTACTACTGTTCGAGGCACTCTATGTCGAGAGATCCATTTTCTTCAAGTTCTCCAAACAGACTCGGTGCAACCTCCATTCTTCAGTGATAGTGAACTCCAGTACGCGATCCTTCCAAGGTCCTTTATGAGAGTGACTTCTCAAATCTATATATGGATATTCCCAGGATGCATTTTAGTCGGCCCTTCATAAAAATGCAGCGGTTTTCCACATATGCATAATTCCAACATGTTGGGGCCAGAGTACTCCATGAAAGAGACTTCTTCCAGTACCGACAACTCTGATAGACATAACATAGAGCACACAAACCAGTCATTGATCCAAATTTCTCTATGGATCGTGGTTCACACTCCAGTCCTCCAGTTCCTCCTCACCATCATAACATAAGAAGCAACATCCTCAACAAGCAATCGATGGAATATGCGTTGAGTTGGCATTATTCGTAGTATCTTGTATTATGTGAGTGAGTGCCTTCTTTTATTTGTCTAGGTAAGCATTGCATGCTCCGGTTTAAGGGGGAGTGTTAGAGTATGTGTCTAGATGGTTGTGCACTCAGATTTATCCCCACATCATTCATGAGTAAGACTCGATCATATTGGTGGGGCTATATAAGAAGAGCCACACCAAATGTATTCATCGCAAGAGAATTCAATATAGAAATCAATCCTTTAAGGCGGTTCTCCCTTGGTTTCATCTCGCTCTTGATGAAGCAGGGTTCTACGTAAATACTTGTGTTCTTTAGGGTTCTTTATCTCTTTATCTCTGATTACGCTTCTGCATTATCTCTTTCTAAATGGCATCAGAGTGGACTTGATTCTTAGGTTTATTCTTGAAGAGTTATTTTGATTTTTTGTTCATGATCATCGATCTATTCAAGTTTAAGAAGAGAAGAGTTATTCCATAGATTGTGTTCCAGACACAACTAGCGATCATCTTGTTCACATTATGAAGATTTCAATCCGAGATTCATCCAACGCACATGCACTAGTTTTGGCAAGTTTTAAAGATCGCGTCCTCGCCAAGTTCAAAAAAATAAGGGTACTTGATGGAACTTAATTATGTGCAGCAACATCATGAGATTCGAGGATTTCAATATCAGCCAGTGCAGCGCCAATAACCCCAAGGCACAAAGATGTCATGAGTTATCACCACGTGCGATGGCGCATCTCCCCACCATGTCCTTTCATATCCCATCGTGCATGCTCTCCTCGTTCTTTGGTGCTCGCTCTACTGTCGGTCACATAACGTCGATGGTGGTGTTGTTCTCGGAAGGACAAGTTCCATCGAGGGTGACACACTTCGTGAAAAAGGGTTTCCTCGATGAGGACCCTAACTAGAAAAATCCAATTGGGGTTGGTTCTCTACTACTAGAAAAGAGAGAATTTTTTTAGGGGCACATGATGATTGAAAAGGAAAGGGGCAATTCAGGCCCATCTAGGGCCCAGTTCTCATTTAAAATCAAGGAGAAGGGGGCCCAAAAAAGGTTGTTGTTCTTATTTGGGCTCAATGGTCCACTACTACTTTTTTGGCCCACTTGGGTTGATGTTGGAAAGAAGGAAAAAGATGGGTTTATAGTCTGAGCAAAATAGACTGCTACTAAAAAGCTGCCATGCAAAAAAGCCGTACAAGAAAAAAGAGAAACACTGAGGAAGCCTTCTCCACTTTAAGAAGGGTAGGCAACAAGGATTCTTGCTCAAATCGATGTTGAAAAAAACATACAAGAAAAAAAGAGAACAATTGAAAAAAAATGAGAAAAAATAGGGATGGCTTATAAAACAAAGAGGAAAGAAAAAGATACTTCTTGTTTTCATTTCCCTTCTTCATTTCTTCTCTCAACTTGTTGGAGTATCTCCTATTTTTTGACATGTATTTGAGAAAGGGGAAGTATTACGTAGAGAATCCAGATCAATTTCAAGCTCTAATATTGTTCAAGGGACTCTGTGCTCAAGGGACCAGTTTTCTCTAAGTTTTTCAGAGAGACAAAGTGCAACATCCATTCTTCGTTGATTGTAAACTCTAATACGCGATTCTTATGAGGTTCGTATGAGAGTGATTTACTTCTAGATCTACATATGGATATTCCAATTACGCTCATTGTTTGGCCATTCAAAGAGATGGAGCAAGTTTCCAGATATTGCATAACATGTTGCGGGCTCGAGTACTCCGTGGAGGATACTCATTCTAGAATCATTGATTGTCAAACACAATACATAATACAAGAACCAACCACCAATCCAGATTTCTTTATGGGTCGTCGTTCTCACGGTAGTCCTTCAGTTCCTTCTCACCATCATGACATGAGAAGCAACGTCCTCAATAAGTAACTAGTAACTATATGCTGAGTTAATATTGTTCATAGTGTCTTGTATTTGATAAGTGAGCGCATTCTTTCTATTTATCCAAGTTGAGAATTGCATTATCCAGCTTGAGGGGGAGAGCTAGAGTGTGTGTCTAGATGGGCATGCTTTCAAGTTTAGTCCCACGTCATGTATGAGTGGGACGTTTTTTTATCTCTTTATCTCAAATAATGCTTTCGCATTATCGTTTTCTACCGCATTAATATGCTCACTCTCATCCAATTCCCTTTCATCCCTCGTAATCAATCCATTCAAACCCAACATTAAACATCTCCCTATGAACAATAAATAAAAGGGCAACATACAGGTGTATGTGGCATGCCTGTAGACTAAAGATGCCTTCTCCTGGCCCTTTTCAATGTTAGTTTTGCAAAATATACATTCTTTATAAAGTCAAACAACGAAGGACCAAGAAATGGTCATGTCAGGAGAAATGAATTTAGCACATGCTTTTATTGGAGGGCTCCAGATTCTACGAGTATTGATGTGTTGCTTTAGCTGGACAGTTGAAAATTTCCGGAGGGTTATAAAAAAGGGGATGGATACCTCTGTTGGATTGTATTTTAGAAAGTAAGCACTAAGATGAACTCAGGGGAGGGATAGATGGAGAAAGATTAAGGAAATGAAAAGGGAAAGGCCAGTGAAGAACCCCAGAAAAAATGGATGCGGAAAGTACATTGAAAACTTCACTGTAACTTGAAGGCTTGAACATATTTTATTTTTCATTGGTTTTCTATGTAATCGTCCCAATGGTCTCCACTATATAAGATATCATACGCACTAGGTTGTATGCATAGACGGAAGCTTATTTAACACCCAATCACCAACCCGCAATTTAACCCCCCCTCTTACGCCTCTAGCCCATGGCACCAACCCACATTAACCCTTATCGCCACTGGCGGCATCACTGCAAACAACATAAGTGGTGGCGAAACGCAGCCACCCTCCAACAGGTTCTCCTAACAACTGTTGATTGTCGGACAACTTCGCGGGGCTTGCACCACTAAAATTAGGCTGCCAGGCTCCTCCACAAGGAATTGTGCCACCGTTCAAAGTTATTAGTAACATCTGGGTCTAATTAAACCCAAATCCGACCCGATGAGGGTCCAATTAAACCAATAAAGTTGTTCATCGATATTAAATAATCTAAATCGACCTATTAATCGAATATCAAAAGTCGTTCGCACAAAATCAATCAAAAGTCGGTCACATCGTAATGCGTGCTGCGAAAAAGCCGTGACGCATGCGAAACAAACCGAGACCACCTAAAAATCCGATTCAACGAAATAAGACCAACAGAACGACCGTTCATCAATCGGAGATCTTTTGACATTTTTAAATAACAAAATTTAAACCCAAAACAAAACCGTATCTCGAAAGGTTCGGGGACCCAAACCCAATCAAAAGTATATCAATATTATACTCATTTTGATCATCGTTTAGAGACGATCAAATCGAGATATTGCACGTCAAAATCCGACATTCGAGACGCGAATACAAATATTTTTTAACATCTTAAATAATTGATATTTTTTATTTTGCTACAGTAGCAGCAGAGCCCCAGGTCAGCCACTTGATTTTTTTTAAAAAAAAAAGAGGAATTATGACATCAGTAGGCTGATGTCAGCTTGCTGATTGTCATGGATGATGTCAATGAGAGTTGCATAGGAAACTTCCTACGCATTTCCTTTTATCCTATTACTTGTCTCCCTCTTCTCTCTTTTCTATTGACCAAATATCCCCAATTCCTCTCCAAATTTTGCCTCCAACGAGGAAGCAAATCCCCAATCTCTCCCTCTCTTTTGCTGAAGAACAAGCTGCAGCAACAACTGCATCTCCTGCTGGAGCTACACCACTCCTGCATGTGCACGAGCTGTTTCCCTTCCTTGCTACTGCATTCTCCAGCAATTTCCTTTCCTGAGGCTGCTCGCAACTTGCTGCTAAAGCTACTAAAGAGCAAAAAAACTCTTCCATTTTCTTAATGATTTCAAGAGGTACAATCCATTCCTCAACCCTCTTTGCTACCATGCATGAGTTTTTACATAATCAATTTCCTGTTTGTTAAAAATATGGAACTTGGATTCATGAAATAAACTTACTCATTGAGTAGATTCTGTCCTCGCGAAACTTTGGGAATACCAAATCACCAATAAGGCCCACACACTAGCACTTGGATAATGCAGTGCATGAGTCGGAACCAAGGTTCGAAATCTCGATTTCGATTTCGTTTCGGTCACCTCCAATACCGAAATTTCGCCGATATTTCGGGAAATTTTGACGATTTCGGTGGAAATTTCGGAAATGGCTCAAAAAGTCATTTTTCGACCATTTTTTTTGCAAATTAAGATCTTTCAAGTTATTTACAATAATAAATAGCTCACATATACACAATTTTATCATACATATTGCTCATATATGCCCCTTATATCGCACATATCGGTCATATCGATCATTTCTCTGTTAAGGCTGATTATTGATGGATACCTATTGAAAATGGATTCATTAAATCCAAGTTCTTAAAACAATAGTAGCTAACAAATGCGTACTTATATCACACATATCTCCCATTTATATGCCTTATATCGCACATGTCGGTCATATCGGTCATTTCGTTGTTAAGGCTGATTATTGATTGGTACATATTGGAAATGGATATAACTAAATAAAAGTTCTTAAAACAATAATAGCTAATAAATGCACACCTATATCACACATATCTCTCATTCATACGCCTTATATCATATATATCGACCATATCGGTCATTTCGTTGTTAAAGCTGATCATTGATTGATACATATTGGAAATGGATATCATTAAATTCAAGTTCTTAAAACAATAATAGCTAACAAATGCACACTTATATCACACATATCTCTCATCCATATGCCTTATATCGCACATATCGGGGCATATCATTGAGCTAACTGATAGATATTGGAATCAAAATTAAAATAACTAAGTTAAAAATACTTATAAAATATCTTTTTGTTCAGAAAAATAGATGAGTATTTTTATTCTAAAATGTAGATAATTATTAATAAGACAATGTTTAGTTCATAGAAATAACGGTCATAGACGCAGTTCTAGTGAATTACATATATAATTATAGACTTATAGCAAAGATGATATTTTTTTACAAAATAAAAGACAAAGGAATGAAGCTATAGCGGATCACTAGAATCTATAGAGTTGTGTTCATCTCTATTTGCAAAGGGAGGTGAAGCTCCCGACGTTGAGGAAACATTGTATGCATCCCCCCTGTTGCATCATACCCTACCAGAACGGGGGTCTAGCTGATATAGAGAATTGGTAAATACTAAATAGTTAGTAAAATGATTAACATCGTTGATTTACAAAGGTATCGGCGAAATTTCGCCCATATCGCTCGAAATCCGAGAAATTTTGAACTGAAAACGTGAATTTCGACCGATATGGGTCGAAATATCGAAATATCACCGATATTTCGACCCATTTCGGTCGAAATCCGGGAAATCGATATATATAGGTGTTTCGAAAGACCCTCCCTGTCGAAACCGAAATTTCGGCGAAATTTCGCGAAATTTAAGGCCATGGTCGGAACTGAGTCTTTTTGGCCAAATCTAGATCTTATGCCCTGGAGGGATATTATTTGTAGATTTTGACACATGTGTAGCATTGTTTGCTCTCTCTATTGGCATGACTTTAATTTTTCTATCATGTTAAAGTCTGTTGAACTCAACTATACGTGTCTACTTTTTTTTTAAGCCAAAGAAGGGGTAGACACTCAAAGGTGTTCACCCCACATTTATTAAAAAGGTAACGAGAGATTTCAGGTAAACAGAAAAAAGATAGTATATTTTTTGCTCTAACGAGAGATTACAGGTAACGAGAGATTACGTGTCTACTATTTTGGTACTCAGTTGCTCTAAGGACGAGATTAACTTATATTGGATTCATAAAAGAAAATTTAAAATTTCCTGAAAATTCAGGTTGACTATTAGTTCTCTGCTTAGATAGTATATTTTTTCTTTTTATTTGAAAATTTACTTATTTTTACTGTAACTGCAGCTAGGTGATTAAAATAAATAAATATAATTTCAAAAATTTAACTTGGAGATTATGAAATTATGAAATACTGCCACTCCTTAATAAATTGGGAATTTTCTATATTTTTTTAAAGGGGAAAGATCAACTGTCGAACATAAAACCTCTTCCTAACAAGATTCCCATCCTTAACAGACTTAATTGGACTACATTTCTGATAAATTGAATTTTGACTAAGGATAAGAGACCATATATTTTGCCTCCTTATATTCCAAATTATATCTTTTAGGAGACAATGGATTCTTGTTGATGATCCAACCAAATGATGAAAAGACTTCTTCCTGATTCTGTACATAACCAATTAGCATTCCAAATGAATTCAACTTATCATGCTGGTGTTTACTTATTAATAAGGCAACTGTTTATGACAATGATGTTGGATGCATTTGAGGACTTAGTGAGTTATTAACAAGGCAACTGTTTATGACAATGATGTTGGATGCATTTGAGGACTCAGTAAGTTAATATAGACACTGACTTCATTGAATAAAAAAAACAGCTATTCTTCTCAATCTCTGTTATACATTAATACACTTGTTTTAAATAACAAAATCACTATAAGCGTCAAATTTTTCTATGTGGCCAACACTTTTAAAACCTAATAAGATTTATGGAGTGCCAACTGTGAATATCTTCAAATAAATCAGTGTAAGTTTTTCATCTTGTCTCGTCTCATTCTGACCACAGTATAATAATAATCAGTTCAAGTACACAATAATCCTTATCAATCAGCCAGTGGTATATAACTATATATTCGTTGATAAATGTACTCACCAATCATCACACAAATCGGCTCTATTATCAGTATTTCAAAATCCATCATCCTGACAAGAACCTAAGATTGGATGTATACACATCAAAGAACAAGAAAATACCAAATCATATTTCCAATAAGAAGATTTGGTAAATCTCAAGTGGTATCCAATAAATGAGATTGCTAGTCACGGTGACCTTTATACCTTTATACCTGACCATGCAAAGGCGCGGTGGCCCTCAACTGGGCGGAAGATAGGAAGTCCAGTTTGGACAGTGTCCACCAAGTGCGCGGGTCTAGGATCCCAGTCCTTGTTTCGGTTTTACGCGAGCTCGCAGAGTTTTTACACCTCGTTGGGATCCCGACTTTTGACCAGCTCCACTGACCCTCTATTTTAAGATAACCATGCAAGGGATCCTCGATTTTAGTTTTTCGTACGAGCTCATCTGCCCGTATTAGTCAGGTTGAGTTCTAGAGTGACTTTTCCGGAGAGTTTCTCTCACCCGAATTAGTGACAAAGTTTTGGAGTAGACATATCCCTCTAATGGACCGAACTTTTATTTAGAAGGAGAGACGGAAGAGTCTCTTAGGAAACTTCCTCACCGCCTGAGTTTTGGTTACTTTCCCCCAACAGGCTTGACGATGCTACATCAGAATCATCTAGGATTACACTTGAATCAGTTACAATGAAATTGGAGAAGTGACAGTTGAACTCAAAAGGAAGCATATTGGATCTTGGCTAAAAGATGAAATCAAGTATAAGTTGTGTTGGCCGGATTTATTTGTAATTAAGTTACTGGACGTGTTGGGAACTTAGTTAGGAAGTACTTTACCCCATCGCATGCATCTGGAGGAACCACAAGCTAAGGTACTCTTCACACCTTAAAGTCATTGTATGAGGTCATACACAGACCAAGACCATAGACTATCCATTAAACTTGAGAATTTAGATAAAATCAAGAATCAGTTCAAAACCTCATTTTCTCCATCATCAAAATCTATATTTATTACAAAATAACGAGAGGTTAATATAATTACATATGAGTCATTAATTACTTTATATGAATCTGACATATAAAAGAAAATGAGTAAAACTTGGGGCTTCCCTTCTAGGTAGCGTGAAAACCTTTTTCATAGCAAGTACTTGTAATTTGTGGTTGTTTATACCTTATTATTTGCTTCTTTTGGAATCACCTTAAAACTAATATATTTTGAGATTTACCAGCGCTCGCTAGCATCTCTTGTACCTTTCATGTGTGGCAGGCAAGTATCCTGCAACTGAATAGTTGGTTGATGATTATAGATATTTGTTGTTATTCCAGAGGGTACAGTTACTTTTGTCAGAATTTTAGTTCAGTTCATAATTTAAATACTTCCTTTTCTCTTATGTACATTTTGGGATATATGTATACATGTCACCATGTTGTATATCTTGGAAATTAATGAAATGCAATATTGATGGCATGTCTTCCTGTTGTTCTGTAGTTGTGAATATTGATTTGAATGTCATGACAGAAAAGCGAAAAATTTCTCTGTCTTTTCATTTAACTTGTGCTATCTTTAGCGATTGTAATACCGCGAATGTCGTGTAACGAGTGCCTGGATCCGAGGAGGTTCACAATTTGGTATCAGAGCCATGGTATCATGCTATATGCACTCGCAATATTACAATTCCGATTGTACTAAGTTCTCGAATAACGACAATCCTCGACTTGTCATGAGTTCCAGAAGGAAAATATGACATTCAAATTTCAATAATCATAAATGTCACCAATTTCATTAATTTTCATATAATATCCCAAGAAGAGAAAAACATGTGAGAAAGTCAACAAACAAATTTTAATGATTAATAATGGTTCTCATCCAGAGCCAAGACGTCCAAAGAAGCTCAAGATATGAATGATCGTTTGGAGCGCATCATGACCACTCTCACTGACCTCCAGCAATAGCAGGCTGCCATGTGAGGTCAGCAGGATCATATACTAGCTCAGCAGACTGAGATTGCAGACCGACTGACTGACGTAGAGATAGGTTCGAGGAGCTTTCTGATTCCACCTATCATCCATCTCAGGATGAAACACGACAGGACCAACATTAGTCTGTTAAGGTACAACAGCCTCATTTTGATGATCCACATGAGGAGATACCAGAGCGTGGAGCTGAGGATGGAGACTATGATAGGGAGCAGGACCCTGTTGACTTTGCATATGAGGATGCACACGAGTATTCTACCATTCACAGGCATCAATCAGTTTTCAATTCCTACTAGCGGGCCAATGTGCCTATGTTCGAGGACACGGGGATGCCAGATGTGGCAGAGCAGTGGCTAAAGCGGGTCATGAAGGAACTGATGATGATTCATACGCCACGAGGCACGTGGCTATCGTTCAAGGAGTATTCACTGATAGATTTCCAGAGAGATGGTGGGATGTAGTAGTTTCTAAGTTGGTCGCAAGCCCACATGGGATGATTTTGAGACGCGATCCAGATCCCATTTCTTTTCTGCGAAGTGGAATGAGTCTCAGCGCTGACTTTTTGCAGAGCTTCGTCACGGGCGGATGACAACCAGAGAGCACTTTGTCCGATACACCGAGCTGTCACGACATACACCAGCAGCTGCCACATTTTCAGATATGAATCTAGAAACGTTCATCAGAGGTATGTAAGAGGAGGTGCAGAAAGCTAGCAGGATTACGCATCGCATCTATCTTTGAGGCCATTGATGTAACAGAGAAGTTCGAGGACATCCGAGAGAGATGATTTGGGAACTCGTATGGAGCGGTACCTAGGCCACAACGATCTTTTGGACCGATATGTCGACCATTCTAGCAGTAGAGGCCAGCCAGATAATTCCGGCCTACAGGTTCAACATTTTCAGGCGGTGCTCGCTCATCTCCATCGACTACCTTAGGAGGAGCACTTGCCAGACGTGGAACAGATTCTGCTCGATCATATGGGTCACAACGAGCAGATAAACTCCCAGCAGGACCGAATCAGAGCATGTACATGACTGCTCCATCTACCCGGCTAGTCTGATGTTACTTATGCCATGAGTGGGGACATTAGCGAGCTCAGTGCCCACGTGCTTCAGGAGAGACTCGACCACAGCCGCAGCAACAACCACAACCACAAGAACAACGTACAGGGAGTTTCCGTGGCAGAAACTCCAACTTTAAGAGGTCGCAGAGACAGACACAAAGTGTGGCAAGTTCCAGTACTGCACCAGCCAGGTGGGGTCAGCTACACGCAGTCACAGAGGAGCACACATGGTCAGCATCTACTGTAGTGAAAGGTATGGTCTCAGCTTTAGGCCGACGTTTCCATGTTCCGTTTAATTTTGGAGCGACACATTGCTTCCTTGCATCGAGATTGCTAGCTTCTTTCGGAAGAGTCGTAGAGACTCTATCTCCTCGATACCACATCAGTGGGCCAGGTGGCCAGCTATTTGTCATTTCCTTGATAGTTAGAGGTTTGCCAGTGATGATTGGCGGTCATTATATGATTGCAGATTGTCTCCTACTTCAACTTGATGAGTTTGACATGATTTTAGCCATGGAATGGTTATCAGCTCATCATGCTCTTGTGAATTGCTTTAGGAAGACAGTTGTCTACAGGATTCCAGATTTACCAGAGTTTACTTTTGAGGGTACATTACATGACTCCAAAATGGAATACATCTCAGTTTCACGAGCTCAGAGACTTGTTGATCAGGGATGTGATTCATATCTAGCATTTGTCTGAGAGATATCCGATCATGAGCTGATGACATAGGACATCATAGTAGTATCAGACTACCCAAATGTTTTTCTTGATGAGTAACCAAGATTACCTTCTGAGAGAGAGATCGAGTTCGAAATCACATTACTACCCGATACACAGCCGATCTCGATGGTTCATTACCGCATTGCATCAACTGAGTTGAGAGAGCTGAATGTGGAGTTGCAGGAGTTACTTGACTTGGGATTTGTGAGACCGAGCACTTCACCTTGGGGTGCTACAGTTCTATTTGTCAGACAGAAGGATGGATCCATGAGATTATACATTGATTATTGGCAGATACACAAGAGAACGATGAAGAACCGCTATCCTTTGCCACGCATCAATGATTTGTTTGACCAGCTCCAGGGATCTTCGGTGTTTTCGAAGATCGATCTTCGTTCGAGCTATCATCAACAGAGGATTCGAGAGTCTGAAATTCTGAAGACATTTTTAAGACTCGTTATAGACACAACGAGTTTCTAGTGATGCAATTTGGGCTCACCAATGCCATTGCAGCATTCATTGATATGATAAACAGGATCTTCCATCCATACATGGACAAATTTGTGGTGGTGTTCATTGATGATGTGTTAATATATTTATGGAATGAATGGGATCATGCGAATGATTTGAAGATTGTTCTAAATATATTGCGAGAACACAAGTTATATGCCAAGCTGAGCAAGTGTGAGGTATGGTTATCTCAAATCTCATTCCTTGGACATGTCATTTCTGGAGCAGGCATCGCAGTCAATGTTCAGGAAGGCGCCATGCGGTATTCAGTCAGAGGGGTCACTACATAGAGAGTATGCGGTATGCGGGAGAGTATGCGGGGAGTATGCGGTTTTATGCGGTTTGGTATTTTTTATTATTACAAATATAAATTAATATTTAATATTATGTTAATATCCTCAGTCAGGAGAGTATGCGGGGAGTATGCGGTTTTATGCGGGGAGTATGCGGTTTTATGCTATTATGCGGGTGGGGATATTGGATTTTAGATTAAATAAAAAAAGTTCTACCAGAAAAGCGGCCGAGTATGCGGCCGCATAGGGGGTATACTCGGCCGAGTATGCGGGTTAACCCGCATACATGGCTGTTTCATCATACTCAGAGCGGCAAGGCCCCCGAGTACGAGTATGTGGCCGAGTATGCGGCTTACTCGGCTGCTTTTCTGAACACTGATCGCAGTTGATCCTGCGAAGATTGAGGCAGTTATATCTTGGGAGCAGCCCAAGACAGTTACTCAGATTCGGAGCTTCCTCAGATTAGCGGGCAATTACATAGGCTTTGTTAGCAGATTTTCTCGAGTTGTTCACCCTCTGACACGATTGACATAGAAGGGAGTTCCATTCATTTGGGATGATTCAAGTGAGCATGCCTTCAGGATACTGGAGGAGATATTGAATATTGTCCCATTCTTACTCTTCCTTCAAGCATGCAGGATTACGCAGTTTATACAGATGCTTCAGGAGAAGATCTAGGAGTGGTGTTCATGGAGAGAGGTTATGTGATTGCTTACGCGTCACGACAGTTGAGACCGCGTGAGCGAAATTACCCTAACCATGACTTGGATTTGACGACAGTTGTTTTCGCGTTGAAGATCTGGCGTTACTATCTCTACGAGGTGAATTTCAAGGATTTCACTTATCACAAGAGCCTGAAGTACATATTTGATCAGAAGGAGTTGAACATGAGACAACGCAGGTGGCTCGAGCTAATGAAGGATTGCGATTGCATGATCTCTTACCATCTCAGTAAGGGAAACGTTCAAGTAGATGCGCTTAGCAGGAGAGCTCATGCTTAGGGTACGACGAACTGGCTATACACATGGGATATGCTTTCAGCTTTGACAGATTAGCTTCCTCAAGAGAGTGCATCCATATCTATTGTTGTACCTCTATGATTTAGCAGTTTGTGGGATCGTATCGTAGGAGGCCAGAAGTCGGATCCTTGGATTCGAGATAGGTACATGCACGCTATCAAGAATGAGATTGATGATTTTGTTGTAGCGGGGTCTATTTTTATAGAAGACAGGTCGGGTCGTTGTGTCCACCGACAAACAGTAGCGCAGAGATATTCTTGATGAGGTACATAATTCACGATTATCTATTCATCCAGGTAGCACAAAGATGTATCGTGGTATGCATCGACATTTCTGGTGGGATGGAATGAAACGAGATATTACCTAACATGTTAGCAGATGCATGACATGTTAGATGGTCAAAACCGAGCACAGGAGACCACCAGGATTACTGCAGCATCTCCCCATTCCTGAGTGGAAATGGGAGAGCATTACTATGGATTTCGTCACAGACTTGTCGAAGACACCAGGTGACCATGATTCTATTTGGATTGTTGTTGATAGGTTGACCAAGTCCCATTTCATACATGTCAACATGACTTACAATCCATCTAAATTGGCCAGGCCATATGTCCAGAGCATTATCAGGCTTCATGGTATACCACGTGAGATGCATGGAAGGCCATATCGATTTTGATATCGTTTCGATATCGTGTCATTTCGATGTTTCGACGATATTTCGGCTATATATCGCCAAAATATCGCCCATATCGACGACTCTTTTGTGAAGAAAATGCTTGAAAAGGAGGAAATATCGCCATATCGGTACCCATATCGATCTCGTCTCGATATCAATATATCGCTGATATATTGCCGACACGACCTTCTATGGATATATCGTCGATACGGCCTTCGATGGTGAGTTGTCTGACAGAGATTCACGGTTTACATCGCACTATTGGCATCAATTCATGTCAGCATTACAGACAGAGCTGAAGATGAGTTCTGCATACCATCCACAGACCGACGGGCAGAGTGAGCACACCATACAGACGCATGAGGATTTACTTCGCGCATATACCTTGGAGTGGAAAGGGTCGGTCCTGGAAGGACCATCTGCCTTTGGTTGAATTCACGTATAACAACAGTTATCATTCCAGTATCGGTATGGCACCATTCAAAGCCCTATACGAGCAGAGATACTTCACATCTCGTAGTTGGCATGAGGTAGGTGATCATGCTATTTATTCTGTAGATCTCTTGGAGGAGACTGTGAGGGTTGTTGGTCTTGTGAGACGGAAGCTTATGACGGCACAAAGCCATCAAAAAAGCTATGCATACCGTCGGAGGAGAGTTTTGGAGTTTCAAGTATCCAATTCCCTTCTCTTACTCCTTTTGCGATATGATTTGATAAGTTTTCGCTTAATCTGAACAAATTTCGTGTAAATACATGTAGGACATTTGGGTATCCTTCCGAGTATGAAGTATCTCACATGAAGGGAATACAAAGATTTGGCATTCGTGACAAGCTGGCGCTACGATATGTTGGTTCGTTCAAGATTCTGGCTAGTGTAGGGAAGGTGGCCTACCAGGTAGCCCTTCCTCCACATCTTACAGGCATCCACAACATTTTTCATGTATCCAATCTGAGGAAGTATGTAACAACCCCCGACATGTCATCAACTACGAGAATTTTGACGTGGATCCATACTTGACATATGAAGAGAGGCCAGTAGTATAAATACTAGACAGTGTTGTGAAGAAGCTTCACAGCAAGGAGATTCCTCTGGTCAAAGTGTTGTGGCACTGACACGGCGTTGAAGAAGCGATGTGGGAGACCGAAGCCGACATGCGGGCATGATACGCGCAACTCTTCTCAGGTAGATCATTAAGACAAGCTTTTGTTATTATATACATGAGTAAAAGGATATGGCTTGTTTTCCCTTTGAGATTTTTATGGGTTCAAAAACTTTTGAAGTTTTTATGGCCAAATGGAATCCAAACAAGATACATAGTGACCTTGACCCGAGTCTCAAGGATGAGACTCCATTTAAGGTTTTTATATTTGTAACATCCGAGTCTAATTAAACCCGAACCCGACCCGATTAGGGTCAAATTAAACCAATAAAGTTGTTAATCGATATTAAATAGTCTAAATCGACCAATTAATCGTACACCAAAAGTCGTTCGGGCAAAAACGACCAAAACTCAGTCGCATCGTAATGTGTGTCGTGAAAAGCCATGGCGCAAATTTGGAAACCGTGAAACAAATCGAGACCACCTAAAAATCCGATTCGGCGAAATAAGACCAACAGAATCGGTCATTCGTCAATCAGAAATCATTTGACATTTAAATCACAAATTTAAACCCAAACCAAAACCGTATCTCAAAATGTTCGGGGATCCAAACCCGCAAAAGTATATCAATATTATACTCATTTTGATCGTCATTTAGAGACGGTCAAATTGAGATATTACGCCTCGAAATCCGACATTCGAGGTGTGAATACCGACATTTTTAACATCTCAAATAAATGAAAATACTATATTTTTGCTACAGTAAACTTAGCAAACCAGGTCAGCCCCTTGAATTTTTTTTAAAAAAAGGAGGAAGCACGCTGATGTCATGGATTATGTCAATGAGAGTGACATAGGAAACTTCCTACATATTTCCTTTCATCCTATTACTTGTCTCCCTCTTCTCTTTTTTCTATTGACCAAATATCCCCAATTCCTTTCCAATCTATGCCTCCAACGAGGAAGCAAATCCCCAATCTCTCCCTCTCTTTTGCTGAAGAACAAGTTGCAGCAACAACAGCTGCATGTCCTGCTGGAGCTACACCACTCCGTCATGTGCAGGAGCTGTTTCCCTTCCTTGCCGCTGCATTCTCCAGCAATTTCCTCCACTGGGGCTGCTCCCAACTTGTTGTTACAGTTGCTAAAGAGCAAAAAAAATCCTCCATTTTCTTAAGGATTTCAAGAGGTACAATTCATTCCTCAACCCTCATTGCTGCCACGCACGAGTTTCTACATAATCAATTACCTGTATGTTAAAAATGTGGGAGTTGGATTCATAAAATAAACTTACTAATTGAGCAGATTCTGTCCTTGTGAAACTTTGGGAATACCAAATCACCAATGAGTCCCAGACACTAGCACTTGACTAATGCAGTGCATGAGAGTCAGAACTGAGTCTTCTTGGCCAAATCTGGATCTTATGCCCTGGAGGGATATTATTTGTAGATTTTGTCACATTTGTAGCATTGTTTGCTCTCTATATTGACATGACTTATTTTTTTCATGTTAAAGTCTGCCACAAGTTGAACTCAACTATACGTGTCTACTATTTTGGTACTCAATTGCTCTAAGTAAGAGATTAACTTATATTGGATTCATAAAAGAAAATTCAAAATTTCCTGAAAATTCAGGTTGAATATTAGTTGGTAGTATATTTTTTTTTATTTGAAAATTTATTTATTTTTACTGTAACTACTGCTAGGTGATTAAAATAAATAAAAAATACAATTTCAAAATTTTAAGTTGGAGATTATGAAATGTCACTGTTTAATAAATTGGGAATTTTCTATTATTTTTAAAGGGGAAAAATCAACTGTTGAACATAAAACCTCTTACTAACAAGATTCCCATCCATAACAGACATAATTGGGTTACATTTCTAATAAATTGAATTTTGACTAAGGAGAAGAGATCATGTATTTTGCTTCTTTATATTCCAAATTATATCTTTTAGGAGACAATGGATTCTTGCTGATGATCCAACCAAATGATGAAAAGACTTTGACTTCCTGATCTGTACATAACCAAGTAGCATTCCAAATGAATTCAACTTATCATGTCGGTGTTTGCTTATTAATACGGCCACTGTTTATGACAATGATGTTGGATGCATTTGAGGACTGAGTGAGTTAATATTGACACTGATTTCATTGAATAGAAAAAAACAGTTATTCTTCTCAATCCTTGTCATACATTAATACACTTGTTTTAAAAGAACAAAATCATTTTAAGTATATGTGTCAAAATTTTCTATGTGGCCAACACTCTTAAAGCTTAATAAGATCTATGGAATGCGAACTGTGAATATCTTCCAAAAAGTCAGTATAAGATTTTCATCTTGTCTCAGTATCTAAATCATCTAAGTCATCCTGACTACAGTATTAATAATCAGTTCAAGTACACAATAATCCTTATCAATCAGACAGTGGTATATATCCGTTGATAAATGCACTCCCCAATCATCACACAAATCGGCTCTATTATCAGTATTTCAAAATCCATCATCCTTACAAGCACCTACGATTGGATGTATACACATCAAAGAACAAGAAAATATCAAATCATATTTCCAATCAGAAGATTTGGTAAATCTCCAGTGTTATCCAATAAATGAGATTGCTAATCACGGTGACCTTTACACATGACCATGCGAGGACACGGTGACCCTTAACTAGGATCCCGGTCCTTGTTTCGGTTTTATGCGAGTTCGCGATGTTTTTACACCTCGTTGAGATCCCGACTTTTGACCAGTTCCGTTGACCCTCTGTTTTAGGATACCCAGGTGAGGGATCATCGGCTTTAGTTTTTCGTACGATCTTGTCTGCCCGTACTAGTCGAGTCGATTTCTAGAGTGACTTTTCCGAAGAGTCTCTCTCACCCGTCTTAGTGGCGTAGTTTTAGAATAGACCTATCCCTCTAATGGACCACATTTTTATTTAGAGAGCGAAACGGAAGAGTCTCTTAAGAGACTTTCTCACCACTTGAGTTTTGGTTACTTTCCGCCAATAAACTTGGCGATGCTACATCTGAATCATCTAGGATCACATTTGAATCAGTTACAATGAAATTGGAGAAGTTACAATTGAACTCGGAAGGAAGCATATTGGCTAAAAGATGAAATCAAGTATAAGTTGTATTGGCCAGAGTTATTTATAATAAAGTTAATGGCACGTTGAGAACTTATTTAGGATGCACTATACCCCATCGCGTGCCTACGGAGGCACCCCAATCCTAAGGTACTCTTCACACCTTAAAGTCATAGTGTGAGGTCACACACAGACGAAGACCATAGACTATCCACTAAACTTGAGAATTTGGATAAAATCAAGAAGAATCGGTTCAAAACATCATTTTCCCCATCATCAAAATCCATATTTATGATCGCTAAATAACGAGATGTTAATATAATTAATCTGAGTCATTAATTACTATATAAGAATATGACATATAAAAGGAAATGGGTAAAACTTGAGGCATCCCTTCTGAGCAGCTTGAAAATCTTTTTCATAGCAAGTAGTTATAAATTTGTAGTTGTTTATGCCTTACTACTTGCTTGTTTTGCAATCACCTTAAAATGTCTTCTTGCTTTAATAATTTTCGGGATTTACTAATGCTCGTTGACTTCTCTTGTACCTTTCATGTGTGGCAGACAAGTAGCTTGCAACTCAGTGGCTGGTTGATGATTACAGATATCCGTTGACAGTACAGTTATTTTTGTCATAGTTTTTGTTCAGTTCATAATTTAAATGATTCCTTTTCTCTTCTGTACATTTTGGGATATATGTATATCTGTCAGCATGTTGTATATCTTCGAAATTAATGAAATGTAATATTGGTGGTGTATCTTCCTGTTTTTCTGTGGTTGTGAATATTGATTTGAATGTCATGGCAGAAAAGCGAAGAATTTCCTCGTATTTTCATATAACTTGTGGGATCTTTAACGAGCGTAATACTGCAAATGACGCTTAAACGAGTGCCCGTATCAGAGGGGGTTCACATTATTGTTGACAATTTCAATTCTTTAAAAGGTCTAGTTCATCCTTTAACCGTTCCAGTGCATCCTCTGGGTCTTTCCTATGGGATGTAAGGATTTTATGGTGCTTGACCTACATACACACACATGCACTCTATAAATCAGAATAGGCACTTTATAAAAAAAATTCAAACTTGTTTTCCTTGCTTTACGACTCTCTTCATTCATTCATTCAATGATAGACTCTAAAGACATATTCAATGATAGACTCTAAGGACAATAAGTTTCTCAATCAGAGAAACAACAGGGTTTTTTATCACAGGGAGATGAAGACCCTTGGTCCGATGGAAAAGATGAATACGATCAGCTACAATGGTCCATGCAGTTTGGGAGCGCCATGGAGGCTCGAAACAAAGAATTCATATTGAAGGAGCTAGGGTCAAAAAAGGTGCGGAAAATATGCGTTACAGAAGGGAAATTCCCTAGTGAAGGTGTGGCTCACTGGGAAGAGATCATGCACAAGTATATAGCTAAGGATATGTCGGATTATCTCGCCTCCACCATCTCGTAGAACGATTGAAGGACCTAAAGAGGAAATCCCCCTGCCTTTTTGCGTGGCAACTATTTCACATCTTACAAAGGATGTCTTGACTTTTACTCCAAAAATTGCCCTAGAAATCATACACAAGTATATGGCCAAGGATATGTCGCATTCTCTCACCTCCACCTTCTCGCATAACAATCAAGGGTACCACAGACGAAGCCTTTCCACCTTCTTGTCTAACGACTTTCAAATCCTGCAAAGAATGCCTCAACTTTCACAGTGACTACCAGCATCATAGAAGTCACCACTTCATTAACCTTCAAATTTGACTCATTTGTGTCTATATCATTCTCCTCAAGTGACACTACTTTTCCCTAAGCACCTCCACTTCCATCTCTTGTCGATTGTCCTCCATAGCATATAACCCTTAAATGGCACACACATCTTCAACCGTGATATATACGATCCCATTGACCCTAAGAACCATTGCGGTCAAGATCAAAATCGACGTATTGGTGATTTCTACATTTGCACGTGATTGTTCTTTAGGAGTACCGCGGTGGGCAACAAGATGAGAGATCATTGGTCCTGAAAGTGCAAAGGGGGATCCTTTGACCAGAAAACATCATCAAAATCGAGGTGGCTTATTACCATTACACACCAAGGACCGAGTCCACTTGACCAAGCTCAAGCCCTAGACAAAAATCATTGAATCCCCAAACTAGATGACATCCCTCATGAAGAAAATCCCCACCTACCTTACGTAGAAGTACAACGACCTCCAACATGTTCACCATATATTCCCTTATGTCACCTACCAATATTTATAACTTGGGAACATCTTTACTCATATCACTGAAAAGCTACCTCCCTTAAGAACGCCCTTTGCACTTTTAGTCCTCCCTAAGTGCAAGAAAATCTATCATTATCCAATCTTCTTGCTACAAAACAAGACTAATCGGTTGCAGTAGTCCCTCGCAATTTGACTCTTTCCAGAGTATCTCAAGAAACTCGGATTTCAACCATTCAGCTTACATGCCCTCGACTCTTGTAGGCATGCAACCAATGCTTCATGTCTCACCGGAGAGACATCAGGCTTTCCTCCTTCTACCTAGAGTGGTGGCCGACAGACACCTTCTTCCTTTCATTTTCTTCCCTTCCCTCTTTACTCTCACGCATCACCTTCTCTAATAGTTCATCGCCTGCTACCTTGTCTACCAACTAAGCTTCTACATTTGCATTGTTTTACCGTTTCGTTGATGCTTTCCTCAATTAAAAAATCAAAAGCATTATGGCCATACTTTGGTAGTACACATGATCATTTGAAGCAATATTTAATTTTATGTAGAAAAACACGTTCTAAATTATGATACAAGGAGAAAAAAATAGAAATGAGGTTATCGATGTAAAGAGAGTCATGTGTGCACTAACACCCAGATCCGTAATAAAAACACTATCACACCATGTGAGACAACCATTCGAAAAGAGAATACCCTACACTCCGCAACACTAATCAACTGCCCAAAGCCCCATATCTATGTTGCTACATCTCCTTCCAGCTCTCTTCGTCATCCTTCACAACCTTGTCACCCTCTCCCCTAGCCCTCTTCTCCCTTTCACAACTCATCATCACACTCAAGCTCAGCCTCCGCCCTCCACTCTCCATTATTCACACTCATCAAATACTATTAATCCTTCTTTCTACCTTTAGTTCAAACTGAAAATCAACATGTCCCATCGTGCTCTATGTAATATCTAATGGTTACATTTTCTATGTAGCTCTGTACTTAACCTTGTAATTATACGAGGAGGTTTTTGGGTGCACATTGTAGCGGTGAATGCCCTTTTTCCTTGAAAAAAAGGAAGAAAATCGACATGTCCCTGTTAATATGAAGGTGAATATATGTGGAACAAACATGCTAAAGCAACCACATCATTTTCCATTAAGCAATCACACAATCAATTTTGGTTTTTATCTCTAAAAAGGAGAATTGGGTCTCACAATGGAGAAAGAAAGGGAACGTGGAGGTATAGTGATCTGATCAATTATTGTCAATATGACAAGAACAGAGGCAGAACCAGGAAGTTTATCAGGGGAGGGCCAAGTATACATCTATCATAAGTAAAAAAATGAAAAGAAATGTATTTTCAAATTATATTTTTTTAAGTAGAGTTAACAATTTCAAATGTGATTTTTAAAATTTGATAAACTTACCATGTCAATGTTATTTGAAATTTTCAATAAGGTATAAACTATTTTTTTTCAATTGTGATTTTTTAATAACTCAAGTTAAAAAAATTCATATTTAAAAAGAAATCACAAAATTTATTTCATTTATAAAGAGAATTAAAAATAATGGGAGAGAGAAATGAGCCCCAGTCTTATTTTATATCAGATTATACTTGTAATATTAATATATTAAAAGTGAATAGAAATAATTTTTTTAACAAAGAAATGATGGAATAATTTTTTTAAGCAAAAGAAAGGATGAAGAGAGGTAAAGGGAGTAGAGTTATTATTTACCAAAAAGTGCATTGATGGGATTAGAATATGTTGAGATATTTTTATATTTTTATATTTTTGTATCTCTTTATATATTTTCAGTTCATCTGTCTACTCGTTGTAGTTTGCCCATAGGTCTCTCCCTATATAAGAGAGCCAGGGCTCAAGGAATAAACATCTCTTTCTATTTTCCCAGTATGGTATCAGAGCGGCAGTCCTAGACCGGAGCTCCGAAACCCTAAGTAGAGTTAACAATTTCAAATGTGATTTTTAAAATTTGATAAACTTACCATGTCAATGTTATTTGAAATTTTCAATAAGGTATAAACTATTTTTTTTCAATTGTGATTTTTTAATAACTCAAGTTAAAAAAATTGATATTTAAAAAGAAATCACAAAATTTATTTCATTTATAAAGAGAATTAAAAATAATGGGAGAGAGAAATGAGCCCCAGTCTTATTTTATATCAGATTATACTTGTAATATTAATATATTAAAAGTGAATAAAGTAGAGTTAACAATTTCAAATGTGATTTTTAAAATTTGATAAACTTACCATGTCAATGTTATTTGAAATTTTCAATAAGGTATAAACTATTTTTTTTCAATTGTGATTTTTTAATAACTCAAGTTAAAAAAAATCATATTTAAAAAGAAATCACAAAATTTATTTCATTTATAAAGAGAATTAAAAATAATGGGAGAGAGAAATGAGCCCCAGTCTTATTTTATATCAGATTATACTTGTAATATTAATATATTAAAAGTGAATAGAAATAATTTTTTTAACAAAGAAATGATGGAATAATTTTTTTAAGCAAAAGAAAGGATGAAGAGAGGCAAAGGGAGTAGAGTTATTATTTACCAAAAAGTGCATTGATGGGATTAGAATATGTTGAGATATTTTTATATTTTTGTATCTCTTTATATATTTTCAGTTCATCTGTCTACTCGTTGTAATTTGCCCATAGGTCTCTCCCTATATAAGAGAGCCAGGGCTCAAAGAATAAACATCTCTTTCTATTTTCCCAGTATGGTATCAGAGCGGCAGTCCTAGACCGGAGCTCCGAAACCCTAACCCTAGCCTTTCCCCACCTTCGCAAGGCATCGCAGCCCCTAGCCCTGGCATAGGGTGTCGTCGCCGCCAACCCTCGCATAGGGTGTCGCGGCCCCTAGGCCTCGCCATAGGGTGTCGTCGCCCCCAATCCTAATGCAGGGCATCGCCACACCCAGCCTCGCATTGGGTGTCGTCGCACCCAGTTTCGCATAGGGTGGACCCAGCCTCGTCTGTCCCGACTGCCAAAGCATCGCCTTGGCATTCCAGCCCCGCGTAGACCTCCACGGTCACCGCCTAGGTACCCCCAGCCACCGCCTGGACATTCCGGTCCCCGCCTAGGCACTGATCTGCCACCACAGGGCTCCAGCGAGTGACGCCAGACCTCGCCTAAGCCCCCCTCCAAACCCAGGTGGGCCCTGTCAGCAATCTCTTAGATCCTCCCCGGTCCCTAGAAGCTTCTGTCATCCTCCACATGGATCTTCTCATCGTATGAGCATCTGCAAGCCAGGGTTCTTCGCCTTTCATGAGATTGATTGCATGAGTCTACACATGCAATCATATCTCTCCATGTCAGTGCAGACAAGAACGTGTTTATTCTTAATATCTAGTCTTCTTATGTCGTCATGACGGAAAGTAAGGTTGAAGTTCCTTCCATAGGCACCTTCAAAGGTCTTGCGCCTATAGTCAAGATGGATGGATCAAACTATGAACTGTGGGTTATGCAGTTCATGAGCATGATGAAGTCTACAGGTAAAAACACATTCTTACCGAAGAAGAACCGACCGAGAAGACTGGAGTTAATGACTCATGCGAGGCAGATGATGCTTATGACCAGGTTTGGCTCTCAGGTGCATTAGCATTAGAGATCGCCAATGATATGCTCTTGCTCCCACTTATTCACAGGCAAAGAACGAGACAAAAATTCTACATCTTCAGCATGATATCTTTACCATCAAGCAGAATGGGCATCCTCTTCATTCGTTGTATACATCCCTATGAGAGATGTTTGAGAAGCATTATAGCTTCATGCCCCTAACATCCACTCCTGAGCAGCAGGAGACTTATCGCAATGCCACCATGGTCGGTATATTCCTGGTAGCCCTAGATCCGGAATACGAGGTGGCCCGTTCTCAAATCTTGGCAGACTCTACTATTCCTCCAATAGAGAAAGCCTTTCGGAGACTCAGTCGGATTAGAGTTCCATCTTCCATTGCCAGTCAGACTTCCTCAGCTATGGCTGCTTCTCGAGGTCGACGAGGCTCTTCTCAGTTTCTTGGACGAGGACCTCGCAGCCGAAGAGGTCGTATTCGTCAACCCTGCACATTCTGCCATCGTTCCGGACGTACGGAAGATGCATGCTATTCTAAGCATGGATTCCTAGCAACTGCTCATGAGTTGAGCAGATAAAGCCTCCAACTGCCTATTCTATGGATCAGCACTTTGACGATCTCGTAGCATGATTACGAGGCATCATACTCCCAGTCAGTTCTGTCGTAACCTCCTCAGCCCCTGGGAGTCACTCTGACGTAGCTGCCTCTGCCTCCTCCACCACTTCAGGTAGTACTTATACGCTCACTAGCAGTTGTGGATCAGATGTAGTTGATTGGATTAGATCAGCTTACAGCATACAAACTTGTCCCTCTAGGATGCACAATGGTTATTGCATACGGACTCATTCCCCAATTACAGGACAGGGGAGATTAGTTTAACATCGTCTATGCACTTACAGAATGTGTTGCATGCACCTGAATTTTCTATGAACTTATTATCTATCAGTCAAATTACAAAAGATTTAAATTGCCGAGCTATTTTTGACCCATCTTCACTTGTATTTCAGGACATCATTACGGGCAAGGTGATTGGTTGTGGCCGTGAGCAGGGTGGCATCTATCGCTTAACCCGAACTTCATATGCTGGTATCTCTGCACTTTCTGTTGAACATGTTTCCTCCTTCATGTTGGTCATCTTCCGCACAGAAACTTTGTCGGGTCCTGCTCAGATTTCTCCTCACTCATCCTTTCATTGTGAGTCTTGCCGGTTGGGAAAACATCATCTGTCGTCGTTCTCTAGTCGTTAGGGTCGGAGTACTCCATCTTCGAGATGTTTCATATAGATATATGGGGGCCAAGTCGAGTTCCAGATCATCAGGGACACAGATTCTATCTTGTTGCAGTAGATGACTGCTCTCGCATGTCATGGGCCTTTTTATTATGAAATAAATCTGAAGTTGGAGATGTTATTAAAAATTTTCTAACTGAGTGCAAAATGTGTTTTCATCTTCTGTGAAATATGTGAGAACTGATAACGCCTTGGAATTTTGTACTCGTCATCTATCCAATTATTTTTTAACCCAAGGTATTATTCATCAGACATCGTGTGCCTATACTTCCAACAAAATGGTATTGCCGAAAGAAAGCATCGGCATTTACTTGATGTTACCAGAACCCTTCTTATTCAGAGTTGTGCCCCACATTCTTTTTGGGATGATGCTATCCTTACCGTATGTTATCTCATTAATCACATGCCATCATCAGTTTTGAGTGAGAAAATACCATTCTCAATTGCCTTCCCTGAAAAAGGAATTATTCTCTCTTACTCCTCGTGTGTTTTGCTCGGTGGCATTTGTCCACAAGTTATCTCCAGGTATTGACAAGCTCTCTCCTAGGGCAACCAAGAGTGTATTTGTGGGGTACTCCAGAAGACAAAAAGGCTACGGATGTTATGATCCATTGCGCAGAAAGTATTAAGTTAGTGCTAATGTTACGTTTTTTGAGTCAGTCATGTACTTCTCTCCTACAGGTGGTCGGTTGGTCTCTCCAGACTCAAATGATGACATATACATGCCACCACCACAATTCTTTCACTACCGCCGCAAGCACCGTCGTCTCCTCCACCTCAACAGCCACCACCTCCACCACCAAAACCACCTGTCGTGGTCCCGATTCCACCATTGCCACGCCACTATACCCGTCGGTCTACTTTTGCTCATGATCATCGCTCATCATCTGGCACAAGTGAGGTATGTCCTGAATACGTAACTTCTGACAACGGGTCTAGTGATCTACCTGAACAGGTATTCGTCTAGACGAGACAGGTGTGGAGGCTACTGAACTCGACGTACCCATTGCGCTTCGTAAGCATAAGCGTAGCTGTGCTACATATCCTATTGCCTCCATGGTTTCCTTTGATCACTTACTGGCGACTTTAGGAAATTTGTTACTGCATTATCTGTCGTGGCCATTCCACGGACTTATCAAGAGGCTTTAAAAGATGGACGGTGGCAGTTAGCAATGGAAGAAGAGATGGCGTCCCTTCGAGCCAAAGGAACCTGGAGTATCGGCCCCGCCCCTGCTGGGGCGTCTGTCGTCAGTTGTAAATGGGTTTTCACAGAGAAACATAATGCAGATGGTACCATTGATAGGTACAAAGCACGAGTGGTTGCTCGTTGCCTTACGCAGACATGCGGGGTGGATTATCTCAATACATTCTCCCTGGTTGCTCGACATTCTACCCTACGTATTCTCTTGTCGGTTGTTGTAATGCAAGATTGGTCTCTCCTTTAGATGGATATCAAGAATGTTTTTCTATACAGTGATCTTCAAGAGGAAATCTGCATGCAACAGCCGTCGGGGTATGCTGTTGAGGGGGAGCGTAAACAAGTATGCGGACTTCATAAGGCAATCTATGGCCTTAAGAAGAGCCCCAGGGCATGGTTCCAAAAGCTCTCAGAATTGTTTGCAAAACAAGGGTTCAAACGATCAAATGTAGATCACTCTCTCTTTACATAGAGAACATCCAGAGGAATGACTGCTATTACGTTGTATGTTGATGATATACTCATTACAGGAGGTGAAATTCAAGGAATACATAGGGCAAAAGAATTCATGGATCATGAATTTGTTACTGAGGATCTGGGAGTTCTAAGATACTTTCTGGGGTTGGAATTTGCCAGAAATAAACAGGAACTGGTGATGACTCAGAGAAAGTATGTCATTGGTCTGTTGATTCACACGGGAATGCTTGGATGTCGACCTGTGACTACGCCTATGGATCCAAGCATGAAGCTCTATGATGAAGATACTGATGAAGTGGACAGGAGAAGATATAAAGAGCCGATCGGAAAACTACTTTATGTTACCATTTGATGCAGATAGAAATTCCAATGGCGAGATAATTAATTTAGGTGGACGAATTTTAGGGAGGAGAGGGAGAAAGGGAATAACGCGCCAGTTGCGCGGGATTTTAAGATGAAGAACTGCGAAGATCGCATCGCGGGAGAGATAGAGAAAAACGAGAGAGGGGTAATTGAGATAAATCTCAAATTTCATATATTCTGACTTAACTGTCCTCTATAATAGACTACCGACCCCTTTATATAGGAGGGGTGGAATTACAAAAATAAAAATGGAATCAATTTTAAAATCCCACGCGATCCTAATTGACTCTAATTGGTTCGAATCTAAATTCAAATAAATCTCTATCCTAATTTGACTTTAATTCGGAATTCGAAATTCAAATTTAAATCTGCGTGACTAATTTGAGATCACACGCGATCTCTTTATTGAAATAAAAATTGCAACGACTCAAATAAACGTAAATAAACTTAACGGATAAAAATCAGCCATATTTATTAATTTCGTGTTGCATCAATTCTCCTCCGCTTGAAAAATTCGTCTCCTGACAAATTACTCGTTCTTCATTCCATCGGTGGAGAATTCGATCTTGAAATTGTAGCTTCAAATTCCACCAATCATATCCTTTTCAACGTTATGTTTGTAATTTTTTTCAATCAGAGGGCGTCTCTGCAATTTCTGTACCCCTTCACTTAAAAAGATTTTGTGAGGGGCCTCCTTTCTTTTGACCTTCTCATAAAAACTTGTATGGGATTGGATTTTTCCGCAATTTTTTTCATTCTCTTCCCTTATTTCCAGGGATCCGATTGAGGACCCTCCAACCATCGTTAGGGTTTTTATTGCCTTCAAATCTCATCGATGGCGACGCCGAAGTGGAAGCAATAGTCGGCGCGTGGAGCGAACAACGGCCAGCTCAATCGGGGATGCTGACTCGCGAGGTTGCGCGCATTGTGGTGTTGTGAATGGGTCGTCGGAGGCGTTAGCGATGTGTTGGGCTGGATGATCGTATGTGGCAGCTATGTAACAAGCAGAGAGGCCTCAGGCGGCGCCGAGGAAGGAGGTGACGCGGCCCCAGCTTGTGTGCGTGGTGATGACCGTGTATGTGGCGACCACTGTAGCTTGAGGTTGAACGGTAGCAACACCACGAGCAGCGAAGGTGGTGCATCGGTAGCGCCCAGGCTGTGCGCACTTCGCGGCTACCATGAGAGTAGCCCCTCGGATGGTGGAAGCGTGGGCGGGTGCGATGGTTGCCGCGTGGATTGACACCCCGATGAGGAAGTCTTCTGATCGGGTGATTGCGCCAGGTTGAGGAGAGGGATTGGGTTGGTGTTGACCGTAGAGTTGGAACACACGGTGGCGATAGAGGGGCGGTCGTAGGTGACCCCAGGACCAACGTTTGTGCGGATTCACTCTCGAGAACAGTAATATCGATATCGAATAGATTTAGGTTTTCATATCCCTCTTCCACTGGTTCGTCATCAAATATTGGACCCAAATATTATTTTTTCCATTTTTTTGATTCCTGGACAGCAACTTCAACTTCACAAAAATCGATAATTTCATATTCATCATCTGTACTTTCATCAAAAATCGACCCTATATCTTGATAGTTTCGTTGCACAGGAGTTGCATCAAATAAATATTCTTCGGGATTCAAAATACCTTCGTTTTCTTGATCAAAAGTACGTTGTACAGCAACTTCTATGATCTGATTTTGGTTGTCGACGGCCGAAGTTTCATCGATTAAAGCGTCCAGCCATGCTTGTACCTTGACGCTTGATATAAGTCGCTTCTTTAACATTCGTTGCCGCGAACGAGCATGCGAACCATGAGATATGCAACTGAGATTGAACTTCAAACGTCAATATGCGTCAGGATCGTCGAATCGTGAAAACGATTCAGTTTCCATGCTCTGATACCAAATGATGCAAATAGAAATTCCAACAGCGGGGTAATTAATTTAGGTGGAAGAATTTTAGGGAGGAAAGGGGGAAAGGGAATAACGCGCTAGTTGCGCAGGATTTTAAGATGAAGAACTGCGAGGATCGCGTCGAGGGAGAGATAGAGAAAAACGAGAGAGGGATAACAGAGATAAATCCCAAATTTCATTCTGACTTAACTGTCCTCTATAATAGACTACCAACCCCTTTATATAGGAGGGGTGGAATTACAAAAATAGAAAGGGAATCAATTTTAAAATGCTATGCGATCCTAATTGACTCTAATTGATTTGAATCTAAATTCAAATTACCTCTATCCTAATTTGACTTTAATTCGAACTTCGAAATTCAAATTTAAATCTGACTGACTAATTTGAGATCACACGCGATCTCTTTTATTGAAATATAAATTGCAACGACTCAAATAAACATAAATAAACTTAACGGATAAAAATCAGCCCTATTTACTAATTTCGTGTTGCATCATCATTACTAGACCCAATATTTCATTTGCGGTTAGTTGGGTGAGCCAATTCATGGAGCAACCTCGTCAAGTTCATATGGATGTTGTACAAATGATACTAAGGAATCTCAAATCATCTCCAGGTGCAGGACTGCTATTTAAAAAGGTGGCTCTATGACTATCTCAACATGCACAGATGCAGATTATGCAGGGTGTCCTAAGGATAGGAAATCCACATCGGGGTTTGTTATATCATTGGAGAGTTTCTCGTCTCATGGAAAAGTAAGAAGCGGATTCTTGTTGCTAGATCTAGTGCCAAATCAGAATATCGGTCAATGGCACAAGCATGTACAAAAATGATGTGGGTTAAATTAGTCCTAACAGATTTACATATAGATATTCCTCTTCCAATGTCGTTGGAATGTGACAATCAAGCTGCACTATTTATTGCTAATAATCCTGCTTTTCATGAGAGGACAAAGCATATTGAGGTAGATTGTCATTATATACGTGATATGATTCAGAATGGCTTCATTTCTACATCACATGTTAGTTCAGGGAACCAGACTGCAGACACCTTTACCAAAGCTCTACTTAGAGGACCCTTCCAGAAGTGTTCGTCCAAGTTGAGCATGATAAATATCTATGTTCCATCTTGAGATGGAGTGTTGAGATATTTTTATATTTCTATATCTCTTTATATATTTTCAGTTTTTTGTCTACTCTTTGTAATTTGCCCATAGGTCCCTCCCTATATAAGAGACCCTAGGACTCAAGGAATAAACATCTCTTTCTATTTTCCCAACAGAACCTTAGTTCAATAATTGGAGGATACAATGTTTTGCCAATAAACCACTAAACATTTAGTAATAATATTCGAAATTATTCTTTCTATCTTTAAAAGTGGAGAAGAGGCCATATCAAAAATAACAACATTATATAAGTGAAATAGAATAATTAGGGGGGAGGGGCATGGCCCCCTAAGAAGTATACTAGTTCCGCCTCGAATGGAGAACAACATAGACAGAATACTTTATTGTGACCTAAGTTTTCATACGTAGAAAAAGGGAATGAAGATATTAGGAAACAAGTCCCAAATAAAAACGGAAAAGGAAAAGAAAAAACAGTGATTAAAAATAAAATAACAAGAAGCAAGGAATGGGACTGTAACATGACCAAATTAACGAATGCAGAAGGGAAAAAATATTGGATAAGCCTTTTAGCGTGATGAAAGATTCATGAAGATGTTACTTGTAAAATCGAAGCAGGCTGGTTAAATAGAGAGAAGCTTCACTTGGAACGTAAATAGTGTGCCTATGAATAAGTGTTACCCATGCTATAACATTCATTAACTGGTGGAAATTGTTTATAGCAGATATGAAGATCAATCTAGAGATGGGGCCACACAAAATCTTTTACATAGTGAGATTTATTGGGTGTTTTGCGACTGTAAGGTAAAGGAAGCAAGTATAAATGGTTTGGGCATGTAAAAAAAGGTAGATTTACATCCTGCTTCTAAGGTATGAAAAGTTTAACGGAAAATCTTATAGGATGATTTAGAGAAGTCTAAAGATGCACCGAAAAGAAGCTACGAAATTGTTCTGCATTATTCAGATCAAAATTTGATTATGGCATCGGATACATTTATATGGAGACAATTAGCGTGTAATCTACTTAGCTTGGAAATTGGGCTTTGGTTAGGTTTGGGCATTTTCTACACAATTTTGTCTTCTAGTGACTAAAAATAAGTAAAGGCTAAGGTTTTCTCAACCCTAAAAAGATGTCATTATCCGCTTTTGGCAATTCCAGCTATAAAAACTGAGTCAAAAATATGATTGTTTGAGGTCGATTCCATCTCGGAACTCCACCCTCTCTTTGTCAAAAAAAATATTGTTTGAGAGATTTGTGTTCTCGTCTTAAAAAAGGAATGAAAAGTAAAATAAGTATGTAAACAAGTTTTCCCTTTAGAGGGTATCTAGAAAAGAAATGCACTCTAGATTTTAAAGTGAAACAAACCATTCACAGCAAAAGAAATAGGGTGCCCTTTAGAGGGGTGGGACAAAAATAATATTGGCTACCATACCTGAGTGAGATACTGAGCAGATTCAGTGAGATGCTTCAATAGTTCGTCCCTTTTAATGATAAATAAACTTTTCTCATGGTTAAGCAATGCTTCTTCCCTTTGCATATCCTCGGAGAGTCTCTCTTTCTTCCAATTTGTAAGCCTAAGTTGCTCCTCAGTTTCAAGTATATGCTGAGGCATATTTGGTTCAGAGGAACTCAATGCAAATTTCACCTCCAGGTCACTCCTATAAAAACATCCCCGTCCCACTATAAGAATTTTAATAAATAACTTCAGGATAGTACGAGCTAGTACAAAAAAAACAAATCCATTTTGATGCCATGGATTCCTTATCTATCTCATGCAACTTCTTATAGTTTGCAATCCCTAAAGCACAAGCACTCCAGAGGGCATATCAAAGTAAATTCTTGGGTTTGGGGCACTTGACTAATTAGTGATGTCACAAATGCGCTCCCTCCGCAAGCACCACAGGAAAATCTTGACCCTATTAGGAATCCTTGCCCCCCAAACGACTCCTAAATCCTGCCAAACCTCCGCGTCATGCTCCTTCGATGTACCCCGCAGCTGCTTGTACACCTTCTTCGTAGAGAACCTCCCCCCTCCCTCCATTCGAAATGATCCGCATGTTCGGCAGAGGGCATGAGAAATGTGTCAGCCACCGACGGCAACTCCGACTGCAACCTCGGAAAATCTTCTAACCTCTGCTCCGAGAGATCGTTGGTGAACTCAGGCGCCCAAGTGCCGGTTTCCCCGACCTCAGAGAGAACAATATTCCGCGTTGTTGCAAGGGCAAACAACCTCGAGAACCTAGCACACAACTTCCCCTCCCCCGTCCCGTCACTCCAGAACCGAAATAGGCGCCCATTCCCCACCTTCAGACTCATATTACGCGCAAGAGCCGGGAGGACCCCTCGAATACAGGACCAAAGAGGGGATTCCCACCGCACTCTCCCGACCTCCAACTCGCCCTGGACATCATATATCTTGCGGATTAGCCTGAGCACCAGAGAAGAAGAGGAGCCCCAGATATGGGCAGCCCATTTTCCTAGCAACGCTTTGTTCATGCAGTCGACATCACGAATGCCAAGCCTGCCATCCCTCTTCCCCTTCGTCATGTCCTTCCACCCCACCAGATGAAGGCTCGTCTTCTGCTACTTGTTGTCCGACCAGAAAAAGGATTTCATCAGCCCCTCAATCTTCCTACGCACACCAACAGGGAGAATACGCGTAGATAGGAAAATCAGTGGTATGGCTGAGAGAACGTGCTTCAGCAAAATAAGCTTGCCCCCCTTGGACAAGGTGATCGCCTTCCATCCCGCCATTCTTTGTTCCATCTTATGAAGCACAATATCCCAGTCAACTTTCTTCAACTTCCCATCCATCAAAGGTAAACCAAGATAAGTCAGGGGCAAAGATCCCAAGGGGCACTGAGTAAGACCAGCTACTGCTCCGTCCACCGTCGTTCATCCCAAAGGGAACCACCGTGGACTTGCAGTTATTAGAGACCAAACCCGAAAGCTCACCAAAAATATCGACTAGCATGGCCGCATTCGCCGTGTGATCCTTCGACCCGTCGAGCATGAGCAACGTGTCATCAGCGTACTGAAGTAGAGGAATAGACAAATCCTCCAGACGAAAACCAACGGACACATCCACCTCCAACGCCTGGTTGAACAAAACAGCCAACGCATCGGTCGCGATCACGAAGAGCATCGGGGCCAGGGTGCAGCCCTGGCGCACCCCCCTTTGCGGCTGGAAAAGACCGCCTTCTGGCCTGCCATTAACAAGAACCGAAAAAGAAGATGTCGTCACGCAACGTTTCATCCACCACATCCACAGCTTGGGAAGCCCCTCCGCCTCAACGAAGTCCACAAAAAACTCCAATCTACGCAGTCATAAGCCTTGGAGAAGTCAATCTTCCAAAGAGCTCCCTTCGTCTTCGTCCTCTTCCAATGCATGCGAATTTCTGTCGCCATCACCAGACTGTCCGCCAAATGTCTCCTAGAATAAAAGCACTATGCCCCTGCATGACCACCGAGTCAAGAACCAGCTTAAATCGATTCGCCAAAGTCTTCGTGACAACCAGATAGATCGGATTGGATAGCGCGATCGAACGGTAGTCCTCAATTCTCGCCGGACAATCCTTCGGGAGCATGAATAGCAATTCTCTATTAATTTTATCAAAGCCCCTGTTACCTTCCGCAAACTCATTCATCAGCTCGACGATCTCACCTTTCAACAAATCCTAGAACTCCTTATAAAAGAAGATCAGGAAGCCGTCGGTGCCCCAAGCCCCCTCCGCATTCAAGTCCCACACCGCACCCCTTATTTCTGACTCCGAGAATGGCACCCGCAACGCCTCCACCTACGACTCACTAAACCGCCTGACCCCTCTTCCAGACCACCCCCAGCCACTGCGACGCTGCCTCCTAGAGGTAGCCACAAAATGCTCGCGACTAGCAGCACCAAGGTTCGCCTCCCCCGCAACCCGTTGATCCCCCACAAGGAGCCCGTGGATGTGATTTCTTCGATGCCTCCACGACACCATGCTATGGAAGAAGCGTGTATTGGCATCCCCCTCACGAAGCCAGTGTTGCCTAGACTTCTGCCTCCACTCAACTTCCTCTTTCCGGTCTTCGAGCAAAATCTCTTCCAAAAGTTGCATCCTTTCTTCCACCTCCTCCAGCTCAAGTCCTCACTCCTCATCCAGCCCATCAAGGAGAGTCACGCCCGCCTGTGCCTCCCCTCTCTTCATCCTACGTTGCCGCATAACATCCCTACCAAAACGAATAAGGTGAGATCTCAAGAGAGCCAACTTCGTCGAGAAGCGGGCGACCGTCGACCCCACAGGATTCCATTCCCGTGAACGAGCCATCACATCATCGCGGAAGCTTTCCTCAAGCAACCAGCACCTTTCAAATCGGAAGAGGAATCTACCCCTCTCCTCCTCCCCCGAAGACCAAATAATCAGCAAGTGGTCGGAGTGCCCCAGAGGCATCGCCCATGCCCGCGATAGTGGGAAAGCCTCTGCCCCCTCAACCGACACCAAGAATCTGTCTAACCTCGAACGAGACCTCGCATTGTGCCAGGTGTATGAGCAACCCGCAGCATCAACAATCAATAGGCCTAATGCATCCAAAGCTCTCCGCAGCGCCCCAGAAGCCGCGTCTCTGCCACCACTCTGATGAGGACCATCCCCCGGAAGTAAAGTGACATTGAGATCGCCCCCGATCAACCAAACCTCCATCTCATGCTCAGCCCCCAGGGCCTCCAGCTCATCCGCCAAAGAGCCACGCTTCTGGCCCGTGGGACCATAAACATTACTGACAAGGAGCGTGGGCCCATCTGCACACCTCTTGAGCCTCACAGAAAGAGATGAGTGAGAATGTGACACCGCCGCTAACTCAAAACAGGAATCCTTCCACCCAGTGAGCAAACCCCCGAAGGCTCCGGTTGCCTCCAGGTCCGCTACACCGAAGCGACCACCCCTGCCAAGGTCCCTCCACAGCTCCTCCGCCCCACATGAGGTCTTGGTTTCTTGAAGCATAAAAATGTCAGCTTTCGACTCGTCCACCAGGTTCTTTATCGCCAGTCACTTCTTGGGCCGACCTGCACCCCGTACATTCCAAGAGAGAACATTCATTTAGGAAACATGTTGGCCATCTCCTTTGGAGGCACCACCCCCAATCGTTCTGCCACCGATCTATCAAGAAGGTTGAGTCTGTTTATTAGCCGTACGGTCCAGCAACCCGTGAGTCATCGTCCTCTAAAGCTCGCGCCCGCGTCGTTGCTCGCCTAAGCTTTCTTCTCAAGGGCCTTGGCAGATCTCGTCTGGAGTAGCAATTCCCAAACCGAGGCCGACCCACCGATCCGGGGCCCGTCGCGACATCACTTGCAAGCATGACCCGTCGAGATCCGCCCGTCGGGTCCTCGGTCGCTGGAGCCTGACCATCCGAGCCGAAGACATCTTGCCCTTGCGGGAATGCGAGCGCGCAGACCCTCTCCTTCACCTGCTCTTTAATACCAACTGCATGTCCCTCGCAAACGCTCTCATGTAAAAAGTGTCTAGATTGACCACCAAAATCTAAACAAGGCATGGCATCCTCTGGAAGGTCCTCCGCATATTGAGCGGCACGACCACTTCGCCACGGTCAGAATGCTCGCAGGGTTTCGCTGGGGTTCTTCGGAGCTCCAAAAGCGGGGTTGAAGTCGTAGGCCCCACCAGCCTCCAAAAAATCATGTTGTCTCACCCGACAAAATGGGACTCCCGCCCTCGGGGAGAGAGGCGTCGTTATCCCCCCATTTAAGGCGTTGTAAAATGTCCCGAAATGAAAATTCCAAGGAAGACGAACCGTCTTCATTGTAACCGCCTCGGAGTCCCCCCCCCATGGCGTTTTGTCTTCTTTCCCGGCCCGACAAAGATGATCGACGGAGGACGAGCGGTTGACGACGGAGCAGCGCGCGAATCTCCCCCAAGCAGAAGCGCCTTGTCGTCAGCTTCAGTACCCATCTTCACCGGGCCATGGCCACGCTCCGGGGTCACGACTCCGAGCGGCCCATGTCAAAGGAGATCATCCCCGTGTCTAGACTAGTCCGGCAACGAAATCTCGATGAACAGAAACTTCCCCTGCAACGCGATCTTCCACTAGACAGGTTCGATGGCCTCATATGTCGCACCTCCAAGATGGGGTCGAGCGGTTCCCCGGGTCACCATCCACTGCATTCAAGGCTCAAAACCTCCATGATCCCATGCAGAATGAGACGAAGGTCCTCCAGATTGCGCATCAAGTACGGCATACCTTTGACATGAATTATGTCCAAAGGTTTGGAAGCTAAGGTGCCATCCCAAGAACTGGGGCGGCGCCATCGCATACAGGATATCCCGCCACCGACCAACGTAGCAGCCCACTTTCCTCCTCCTTCGAAAGGCCCCTCACAACTACTCTCCACGGGTTGTACTCAACGATGTCCCCCCCAAATCTTCCCTTCGATATCGCACAGACTTCAGAGGAGGAGGCAAATATTGTCTCCAACCCGCCTCCCTCGCCGATCAACACCCCCGAGCAGCGATGTTGTGGTGGTCGCGCCGAGAACACACGCCCACGGTAACCAGAACCGTGGCGCACGAAGCATCTGATAGGATCTCTGCAGGAACGCGCCCAGTGACGCAAAGAGCCGCAGCGGAAGCAACCCCGACCGAAGGGGTTAACGCACGTCCGTAGTGGCCTAGAGGAAGCACCCGACCGAAGGGGTTACTTCATTGGGTATGTTAAAGATGGTATTGGATACCAGTTCTATGACCCTGAGACCCAAAAGGTCTTTGTCTCTAGAGATGTTAAATTTCTGGAGGATGATTTCCTTAAAGGTCAAGAGAAAAATGAAGTAGAGGAACTCATTGAATCCCCTGAGGATTATGAGCTTCCTGGACCAGAAACTGAAGAGATAAATAAAGATGAAACACGCATACCTCTTCGAAGGAGTTCGAGGGTGGTTGCACCACCTGAAAGGTATGGATTCATGTGTCAAGTGAGACTGACAATGATCCTACTTCATTTGATGAAGCACTCGCGGATCATGACATGGATAGATGGATGCTAGCATTGAAGTCAGAAATTGACTCCAAGCATAAGAATGGTGTATGGACCCTAGAGGATCCACCTAAAGGGGTAAAACCCATTGGGTGTAAATGGATCTTCAAGAGAAAGAGGGGACCTGATGGGAAAGTAGAGACTTTCAAGGCACGGCTCGTAGTCAAGGGCTACACACAGAGAGAAAGCATCGACTACGATGAGACATTCTCTCATGTGGCTATGCTTAAATCCATCAGGACACTGCTAGCTATAGTTGCATATCTTGACTACGACATCTAGCAGATGGACGTCAAGACGGCTTTCCTCAATGGATACGTCGAGGAGATAATCTATATGGAGCAGCCCCAGGGCTTCATTACAGAGGATGGCAAAGTATGCAAGCTGAAGAAATCCATCTATGGGCTCAAACAAGCTTCTCGTAGCTGGAACATCAGATTTGACGAAATCATAAAGAGTTATGATTTCGTGCAGAATCCTGATGAAACATGTGTGTACAAGAAGCTTAGGGGGAACGTCATTGTGCTCATCGTGCTTTACGTAGATGACATCCTTATCATTGGGAATGATACAGGGATGATGACCAGTGTGAAAATTTGGCCATCACATACCTTTGAGATGAAAGATCTTGGAGAAGCCTCTTACATCTTAGGCCTGAAGTTGTTCAGTAACCGAGAAAAGAGGACATTGGGATTGTCACAGCATGGGTACATTAGGAAGATTCTTGAACGATTCTATATGTATAGTTCTAAGAAAGGTTTCCTCCCCTTAAGACATGGTATCCACTTGTCTAAAGGGATGGCTCCTCAAACTGTTGAGGAAAAGAAAGCCATGGCTAGATGCCCCTATGCATCAGCTATAGGAACCTTAATGTACGCCAAGATGTGTACAAGGCCAGATATCTGCCATGCAGTGGGAGTGGTAAGTCGTTACCAATCCTGCTATGGAGAGCAACACTGGAATGTAGTAAAGCATATTCAAATATCTAAGACGGACGCAAGAATACATCTTGGTCTATGGAGATGGTGATCTTCAAGTCTTGGTATATACAGATTCTGACTTCCAATCGGATATTGATGATCGAAGGTCGACATCAGGGTTTGTATTCCTGTTGAACGGTGGTGTTGTGAGCTCGGGAAGCAAAAAGCAGGACACTATAGCAGATTCAACAACAGAAGCCGAGTACATTGCCGCATCGGATGCTGCATAGGAGGCGGAGTGGTTCCGCAAGTTCATCCTGGAACTTGGCGTAGTTTCCTCTGATACTCTCATCCTGCTACTCTGCGATAACACGGGAGCCATTGCCCAGGCGAAGGAACTCATATGGCATCAGAAGAGAAAGCACGTGGAAAGGAAATACCACATCATTCGGGAGATGCAAAAGCGTGGTGATATCATCATCACCAAGATGGCCTCTGCCGACAACGTTGCTGATCCTCTTACCAAACCTCTGATGCAAAAGGTTTTCGACCAGCATGTAATGATTATGGGTTTAAGGATTGTTCTTGAATGGTTCCGAGGGCTAGTGGGAGATTGTTAGCAATGTGAGCCCGAGACGAATCATTCCTACAATAAATGTTATTGTAATAAATGATTTATCAATAAAAGTTATTGATTATTTTTCACTCCCTTTCTGAGATGGAATGAATGAATACACTATAAGGTCCCTCTGTACAATAAGGGTTATGTACCATGGCCAGCTTGATAATCATACAGCTGTTGATTCATTGATTGAATCATAGAGGCTGATGCTTGGATGAATATCTAAGGAGTTAGATAGAGGACTCATCGAGCATCATCAAATGATTGTTAAGTGATTATCTCCAGCCTAGTAGGATATGGCAATCCTTTCTCATCTGGTTGAAATCTGACTAACCTCTTGATGCAGGTCCTCTGCATGGGAATAGTGATTCAGAGGTGTCAGATTATTTAAGTCAATGGGTTTACTTAACGAGATCGAGATAACCAAAGACCTATGTTGAATACTGTCACAGCATAGGCATGCATCCTCTGACCAGAGACAGATGTGTTACTATATGTCTGAGTATGTACATTTGGCAGACCAATAGATTGATGACCTAACCAAGGTCTATACACTGACGAGCTGGTGTGCATGTAAGGACATATGAGTAATACGATCTCTCAAAGGGATCATACAGGTTCACATGTGAACCGGAAGACATGAGCTCCCTCATGAGGTATTGGGACCTGATCAAATTCCATGCATGGTCATCATGCTTTGGAAGCATGACATGAATTTGAAGGTAAGATATATGCTTTGGGAAAGCATATGATCTATACCAATTCCCAATGACCAAGATTGAGAAACTTGGTGATCAAATCCTCAAGATGACAGTGAAAAATTGATCTATATCTTAAGGATGATCATAGGTCTTCCAGTATGCAGGATGTACAGGTGTTGGGAATACCTGAGGGCGATGTGATCATAAACGATTGTATAACCATGACGGTTCCATTCCGAGGGAGTGATGAAACAGGTTTGGATTTTAGTGACTCCTCTCAGTAGAGAAGTGATCTAAAATTAATCCATGTATTGGACATTGATCTGAATGAGATTCAGATGCAATGAGAGGATTAGGTCTACGGTCCTGATTTAATCAAGCATCTGTGGGAGGTCCATGAGATATGGATTTGAGATGTGATCTCGATATCCAAGTCATTATACGTGGAAAAATACAATCGCCATGTCCTTATTTCCAAGTATTTGCGGAGATATCGCATTATTCTTGAAAGAATTCAGGAATAATTCCATAGTTGAATTATATCTAAGCATTGAGAGAATGATAATTAAATGTGATTTAATTATCTTCATACATGTGGATAAGAATAATGTGGATAGTGATATCCAATTATTCATGATATATTATAAATATGATTTATGATATATTAGAGAGAGCTTATTATGATTTATATTTGTTAATTAATTATTGGTGTGTATTGGATACACATTGTGTAATTAATTGAAAATGTAAATTATATTTTGTTTTGGATTGTGAATGTGATTCACAAAATTCCAACGGTAAGATTGCAATATTCTCAAATTTAATTATGAATTATTTTTGAAGAATAAATCACAACAAAAGTTGTTGGAAAATTAATGGAGATTTTCATGGAGATATGCAATCTCATGAGATTTCATGAGATTGCCACCACATGGAAACATGTGTACGGCTACCAAGTCCTATATGGAATTGGTGGCCGTCCACCATGTTTCATGGGGAGATATTATCTCCATGATGATTATCTCCTTAATTGCTTGATTTAATTTAGGATTAAATGGTATTTGATTATCAAATATATTTGATAAAATTAGATTATTAGTTTGTTGGTTTTTACCAACAACAATCTTGACCATTGGATTGAACATAAATCAATCTCATCCATTGATTTTATGTGTCCCATGGATTGTGATCCATGGATCCCAAAACCCTATAAATAGAGAGGCATACCATGCTCTCTAAGGTTATGCAATTGAGATACAACTCTCTTCTTCTCTCTCTCTCATTCTACACGTCAACTCTCTTCTCTCCTTCTTGGTGGTCGTCCACCAAACCCTAGAGGAGAGAAGCCGTCGTCGCATCGCCACTGCGTCACCGCTTCGACATTCTTCGGTTCTCCATCTTCTTTGGAGTGCTACGCTCGTGAAGAAGGTGTTCGATCTCGTGCGACAAGATCAGGAGTTCACCGTGCTTGGATCAACTTGTTGGATTGCGAGGATCACGCGACTCATCCCCGCGCTCGCAAGCATCTTCTCCAACGATGGGACTTGAGACAGAGGTCTCTTTTCGTAGAGACTCGATCAACCACGCTTCATGAGGTATTCCTCTATACTTGATGTGGTTTTAGATGATACGATCCGAGAATCGTTCTTGAATCATGTGGTTTCATCGCATGAAAAAATTTAAATTCCGCTGCATAGAACAACCAGTGCGGGTAGTCGTTCTACGTCGCATTCGATACGACGCTCACGCTTCCGTGATGCGCTTAATGATAATACCATATCCTTCAATCCCACATCTACCTGTGGTGGGACTTGGAGGCTCTGTGTGCGGCTATATAAAGAGCCCGCACCTCATGTATCCATTGAGAAAGTGCAATGCATAACCTGGCCCTTTGAAGCCTTCTCATGTGACTTCATCCCGTTCCTATCTTTGTTCTTCGTATTTATCTTTCTAGTTTTATCGATTCTGCTACCACTTCTCTGATTTTAACATGGTATCAGAGCGGGGTCGATTCTCGAGGATTTTTCATTCTTCCTTGTTTTAGTTCGAGATTCGAGTATCAAGAAGTTCGATTGTTCATGATCATTTCTTGTGATTTTATTGTGGAAAAATTTCATATTAGGGTTTTCTTTTGAAACCCTCGTTCAAGGCGACGGCTCCTTGCCCTCTTCCAGGTTCTCCATCATCCTCCAGGTTGAATCTAGAGGTGGCACCCAGATCCTGGAAAGATCCATTTACCCTCCTACACTCATATGGCGCACAAACCAAATACTCCAACAATTATAAGTACGATTAAATATATATCAAAAAAATATATGTTATATGTCAAACATATAATTTATGGCAGCATGAGAAATCGTGAAACCTATCCATCTCGTTTTGCTTGATATATTGTGAAGTTCATTAAGTTTACAAGTGTTTTTGGATTTGGTATTTATATATTCATTCACTAAGAGAGAAATAGTAAGAGTTTTCGAAATAGTTGGATGCAATTAATAATAAATACGAAGTTATCAGCACGAAGAAACATCAGATTTAAGCATTTATCGTGTATAATCATTATCCTAAACAAGAAGATATTTATAAGCTTCTCAAACTACCAAGTAAACCATTAAAATAATAAAATACCTCAAAAAGCAAAAATATCTCGTAAAATGCCTCGACAGGCCTCGAGGCGGAACGCCACGAGGCTACGCCTAAGCCACATTACGCGCACACCTCACTGGACTGGACTGAGGTGCATGCCTCAAGGTTAGATAGGACCTCCTCGCCTTGAGGCGTACGCCTTGACCGCCTCGAGGCTAGTTTTTTCATACCATGTTCATATCGCTGCGCAAGTCGGGACTTTTGATTGGAAACTGCTAGATGGGAGTCAGGTGTATTCGGGGGCCAACGAAGGCGATGGAGCTTTGGATATCGAAGATGGATTCTCGCCAAAGGTGGCTCGATATGCGGTGGATGAGTTTCCGCAGGAAGGGGAGTAGCTCACAAAGAGGTGGAGTTTGATCTGGGGTGGAAGGGAGAGGTGGAGCGGAGTGAAAAAATGGGGTGTATGAAGTTAGGAAGATAACAAGGGATGCTGATTGTGAAGCTGAGAAGGGGTACGCACGAGAAGTTGCTACAATAGTTTGGGTGGTGATGGTGGGGGCTTCCCCCTCGACATGGTTCAAATAAATGTGCCTCGAGGCGCAATGTCGCTCGAAACGAAACGAGGCGCAAGAAAATAACCTCGAGGCGATCGCCTCAGACCCCTTGGCCAAGACAAGCGCCTTGAATGACCGAGGCGATCGAAGAGAGGCGGTGAGGCGGGGGCGAGGCACAAGGTGAGGTGTTAGGGATTTTTCAAGCATTTTAAAGAAAATAGTTAGTCATGTTGGTATTTTCATATGTTTATAAAGGCTTAGTTGTTGAGTATATATTTATGCAAGATGAAAGCTTAAATTTGACATCTTTCATATTCATATTTACCATTAACATGTCAATTATTTAAGTGAACTCTTACTATTACACCATTAACATATAAGAAACTGCAAGTGAATTCGAATACTCATATAAGAAAAATTTTGAGGATGAGGGCCCCGTCCGAGTAGGGTATGGTGGCACAGGTGGACATCAGACCGTTCCTCAGCTGGGTACATCGGAACATACGGTTACGATTCAAATCATATGATTTCAGATCAACAACTCGGATATCTTTAATGACAACTATTTTTATTACAAAGAGGGTGAACTCCCGAGGTGGGAGCCACCGTAGTATCATTTTCATTAAAAGAAGTTAGAGTACATTACGTTAATGCCCAAAAATTAAAAGCGCATTACAATGAGACACGACATTCTCCGAGTAAAACCTCTGGCTGTTGAAGATCGGATCATTTCGTCAAACCCATATGGACCAAAGAATGGTAAATGGCTTGGAACAAATCATCCGTCGAGCAAATCATCCTTCGAGTTGATGCCTACGGCACGAATCGATCTCCAGTGTTCCGCTGGCAAAATCCTCCAGGCATTGCTCCGAGAGATCCAATACGAATAACGGCGACCACGAGACCGAATCTGCTACCTGACAAAGAAGAGCCTCCTTCGACGCCACGCCGCCAGAGCAAGAAGCCTCGGGAATCTAACCCCAACAGAGCTCCCCTCCCCATCCAGTCATCCCATCAGAATCTGAATAGTTGGCCATCCCCCATCTTAGGCGGGAATCTATGTGTTAACGGCGGTAAAACTGCACGGATCCCCAACCCAGAATGGCGACTCAAACCTCGTCCTTCCTACCACTAACTCACCCCGACACCATAAATGTTCCGCACAAGCTCGATCACCACGAGGTCGAAGAGCCCCAAATCTGAATCATCCACTTGGCTATAATGCCTTGTTCATGTACTCAACATCACGTACCCCAAGGCCACCGTCACCATGCCCCTTCGTCACTTCATCCCAACTCACCAGATGCAACCCGGACATCTATTTGCATACCGTGCGACCAAAAGAAAGTCCTCATCAAAGACTCAACCTTCCTCCTAACCCCTACTGCATCAGTCTAGTGGAGTAGAAGAAGATAGGGATGGCCGAGAGTAGGTGCTTCAAGAGAATCAGCTTCCCTCCCCTAAATAAGATGATTGCCTTCCATCCAACCAATCTCTGTTCCATTCTCTGCACAACACTGTCCCAATCTGACTTTCCTAATCTTACGTGTTCTGTTTCATCCATCCCAAACGCATGATGACCTCAATACCAGATAGGCTGCTGAAATATCGACCAGATGGGCCGCGTTGCGACTTTGTTCCTCCGAGCCACCAAGGAATAAGACCATATCATCAACATACTGAAGTAAAGAGATAGAGATATTCCCCAACCGAAATCCCTCACACCACTCTGCCTCCACTGCACGCCTAAAGGGAACAGCCAGAGCATCCGCCACCAGCACAAAGAGCATAGGAGCCAACGGGCACCCCTGATGGACTCCCCATTGTGGGGAAAAAACCACCCTTTGACTTGCCATTCACCAAGATCGAGTAAGAGGAGGTAGTAACACATCTCTTCATCCACTCCACCAAACCTCTGGGAATCCTCTCCGTCGCAGTGACACCCACAAGAATCTCCAGTCAACGCAGTCATATGCCTTAACGTAACCGATCTTCCATAGTACCCCCTTCTTCTTCGACTGCTTCCTATCAAGGCAAATCTTCGATGCCATGACCAACTCATCTGCCATCTGCACCCCGGAATGAATGCCGGGTCGCCATCTGCATCCTCGGAATGAACGTCGACTACCCCAGAATCACCACCGAGTCTAAAACCTCCTTGACTATGTTTGCCAGTAACTTAGCCACAATAAGATAGAGACCACTGGAGAATGCTATAGGTAAGAAATCTTGCACCCTCACTGGAGTCTCCTTCTTTGAAAGGAGGAATAGCATCGCATGGTTTACCTTCTCAAAGCCTTTGCTCCCTTCTCTGAATTCATTCAGCACCTCCAGAAATTCCACCTTCACAAAATCCCAGAATTCGTGGTAGAATAGCACCGGGAAGCCATCAGGACTGGGGGCCCCATCCGCATTAAGCCCCCAATCCGCTCTCTTCACCTCTTCATAAGAAAAAGGTACCACCAAACTCTCTGCCTGCCTCTCCTGACAAAGCGGACACCCCTCTTCCCAACCTTTCCCCCCTTCTCTTTCGCGAAGACTCAACAAAAGTAGCCATGCAATGCACTACCAATCTGCTCTTCCTCCAATCTCTACCTCATGCAAATAATTTCTTCTCCTCCTTCGAGATGTCATTGTGTGGAAAAATCTCATATTGGTGTCACCTTCTTTCAACCACCTTTACCTAGATTTTTTCCTCTATTCCACCTCATCCTTTCTGTCCTCTAGCAGCAATTCTTCAAGCAAGACAAGTCTCTCTGCCACCTCCGCTTCGTCCAGCCCCCTCTCATCATCAAGCCCATCCAGTCGTACCACCCCATCCTGGGCCTCTCCCCTCCTAGTCCTCCGCCTAGTCTCCACCTCCCTCCCGAACTCAATGAGGAACGGCCTCAACAACGACAGCTTCTTTGCCAACCGAAAGACGGACGAGCCCACAGGAGACCAGGTTCTCAACTGCTCAACGACGACCTCCCTGAAACCCTCCTCCAAGAGTCAGCTTCGCTCGAAGTGGAAAAAAACATGCTTCTCCTCTCCTCCTCGGACGACCAAAGAATCGGCGTGTGATCAGAATGAGCATGCGGCAGCGCCCAAGCCCAAGAAAGGGGGAACAACTCCACCCCTTCAGGTGACAGCAAGAATCGATCCAGTATGGATCTCGACCTCGCATTCCTCTGAGTGAAAGCACAACCAGTCGCATCAATAATCGACAGACCCAAGGAGTGGGCTACTCTCCGGAAGTACTTCGAACCAGGATCCCTGCCACCACTCTGTTGTGATTTGTCATCTTGGAGTAAAGTCACATTCAAGTCACCACCAATGATCCAGACCTCAACCGCGCTTGCAGAACCCATCTGCTCCAACTCAGACGCCAAAGAGCCCCTCTCAGCTCCCGTTGCGCGTAGACGTTGGTGACAAGGAAGCACAGACCATCCGCTCCCTTTTTCAACCCCACGGACAAGCAAAATAATGACTTTGACTTCGTCAGCAGCTCAAAATTATATATCATCCAACCAATCAGCAGCCCTCCTGATGCGCCCTTGGCCTCCAACTCAGTCAGGTCAAAACGGTCACCTCCACCCAACCCCCTCCTAACAGATTCCTCGCACCCCAACAACTTTGTCTCCTGAAGTAGAAAAATATCCGCACCAGCCTCCATTATCAAATTACTGACTCCCAATCATTTATTGGGGCGACCCAACCATCTGATGTTCCAAGATAACAACTTCATTAAGAAACTATCAGGCTTAGACTCTATAGGCGGGACCATGCCCAGCAGCTCAGCAACACTCCTGTCTAGAACTCTGAAACGGTTCTTCAGGATCAAGAGGCCTGAGGTTCCAGAAGATAATCGATGCACTGAGCCCTCACGAACCATCGAAGCGAAAAAAGTTGCCCTCCTCCTCTTGCTTTCCAACCTGAGGGTGCCTTTCCTCGCATACAACGCTCCAAATCTAGCATTCCCACTCCCACTGCTCTGCGGGCACAGCTCCATTTCACCCTCGTCGCCCAAAGGGCCGCAGTTGAGCCCCCAGTCCTGCCCCTCCTCCAGTAGGTCCTCTTTAATGACCCCTAGTTGCGGGGATGAGTGCACCTCCAACTCCCCTGCAATGGCCTCCACTGAGGCATCCAGAACCGCCATCTCCTTCACCAATGTCTCCGTCGAGACTCCCACCACCTTCGAACCCTCAAATTTCAATAGTGCCTCCACCTTTGTTGAGCCCTCTGCGGAAGTCCCAGGCTCGATTAGGCCCCCAGTCACCGCCCCTCTTGCTGGCAACGAAGCCTTCTCAACCTCTGTAGGGGTGCACCACTCAGCGTCACCCCTCTGGGAGCACTCTCGTTCGCTATGAAAGCGTTGAGCCCAACCTTGAAGGACTTCTTGAGTCGGGAGTCTGGATCGGCTGAGGATATGGACCCCTCGAGCGAATGGTCGCACGAGACCCACCAAACTCGAACAGTGCAACAGCTGTAACCGTAGCCAAGCCAGCGTTACCTAAAGGTAATTCAGGGATACGAATTGCCTCAGGTCTCGGAATCCGCTCCGCAGAGATCGCGATGAAACGGATCCATGGCGGGAAGATGAGGAGTCTTCTTCGGTAACTGCGCCGCCCCTCTAGTCGACCGATGCACCATCCCTCTCGATGTATCGCCGGTCTCCACCACCGGAAAGTCCTCCATCCCGTTATTAAAGCGATGATCCAGCCCACGAAACTGCGATGCATGCCCCGCCATCACAATCTCCAAATGGAAGATCTTCCCCTCTGAGACGACCTTCCACAACCCCAGCTTCTCCGACCAAGCCTCCTCACCTGGTGGATTGAATCCAACGACTCACCCAGGCAGCAACAAGCGCTTTCGACCCAATCACCTCGACGATACCATCCAGTAGGTCTCAAGGCTTCAACAAGCTCCACGCGACGAAAGTGGGCCCCTTCACACAAATCCGGTCCAGAGGTTTAGGCTCCAGTAACCCATCATGGGCCCGCAACCCACGCCACCGCAACAGTGATGTCCCCTCCCTCGACCGCTGCAACAACTCGCCAGCTTCAACACCGGTAAAACCCCTCGCCACCACACACCAAGGGCTCACCTGCGCCACATCGCCACAGAATCGAGTCGTCGAGGCCACGCCCACGTCAGAAGAACCCTGAAACGATGCCTCTGGGCTGCCTCCCTCCCCGATCAGCATCACTAAGCCCTGATCTCTCTCCAGCCTCTTCGGGCATGCTATGTAGGTGTGTGAAGAGCATCAGCACCGAAAGCACCTAACAGGTTCCTAGCACTACCGTGCCCAGTGACCCGTCGAGCCACAACAGAAGCATCCCCCCGCCGAAAGGATTCATAAACGGTAGAAGGCAACTGCCCCCCAAGTCTGACCTTCGACTCGAGCCCCTCCTTACGCGAACCTCCACCCAGCCCTCTTCCCGTTGCATTATTAGACCCCAACAAAAGGTTAAACTTGACCTGGGTAAATCATAGTGGTCATTAATGACTTGGGTAAATCTTTCATGCCAACTTGACCTGGGTAAATCTTTTATGACAACTTGACTTGGTTAAACTTGATATGGGTAAATCTTTAATGAAAACTATAGCCAATGACTCCCTTGTTTATAAATATTTTAGTGGTCATTAATTTCCTTTTTGATTGGGTAGAAATTTAGTAAAAAGGTTTATGGAATATGGAATTGACATATCTTTTTTTCATGTTCTTACATTCATAATTTCATTATATATTACAATGTTATATATTATATGTATGCCAGATGAGATTATTTCATCAATAAATATACGTATTATACTTTTTGTAGTTAATTTCTTATACAAACTGAGGCTTACGCCTCAACTGCCTTGAGGCTACGCCTCGCCTCGCCTCCAAGGATAACACATGATTCAACCTTTCGTTTTTTCAACCCTTGCCCCTCGGTAGCCCGATAAAGATCACAACATGGAATATAAGGGGCCTAGGGCAACCAGACAAGCAGTTGGTCGTTGGGTCAATGCTGGTAAGATGGAAATGTGGCTTTGTGTGCCTTCAGGAGACAAAAAATGATAGCTGGGAATTTGTGAAATGGAGTCCGATCTCAGGTCCATATATGAAGTTCTGAACGAATTCATAACGGTACATGTGAACGAAAGCTCGAGTGGACTTGTGGTTGCTTGGAATGGAGACATCTATGAGTTTGCGGACGAGATGGTTTCAATGCATTCGGTGTCCAAGATTTTGATGACCAAGGCAGACAAAACACGTTTAGTGGTGACCTCGAACTATGGGATTGCGGATGCTTCCGTTAATTCATTGTTGTGGGAGGAGCTGAGACTAATTAGAGCAAAGTTCCCTGATATGGCATGGGTAATAAATGGAACTTTAATGCTACTTTGTGTGTGGAGGACAAGCTGACGGGGAGAGGGAACAGGACCCGGGATCAATTTTCTTTGGTGAGGTCGAGGAGAAACTCGGTTGGAGGTCATGGACACGACGATCTAATAATGCACCTGGAGGAACTCTTCTTCTCATTCTTACATTGAGCGGTTCATCATTTTGGTGGAGGCTCGGGAGTCGTTCCCTTAAGCGGTTGTGCTCCCCCTTCCCAGATCTAGGTCGAACCATATGTTGCTTTGTTTCGACTCGGGCATTGGTAGGGGTGGTTCATTTTACTTCAAATTTGAGATGTGTTGGTTGATGGAGGATGGGTTTAGGGATATGGTATGCTCTTTCCGGTCAGAGTCGGTGGTTGAGGGGTCTGCCATAGTGAGATTTGCCTGAAGCTGGCAGCTTTGAGGCGCAGATTGATGGAGTTCAAGAGAGACACTCAGTGTAAATGAGAGGCAAGAAGGAACCAAATGCAAGAGGACTTAGAGAGGCTGGACAATTTAGAGGATGAGCAGGACTTGGACGAGGAGAAGTTGGCAAGTAGAGGTGTGATTCAGAAAATCTTGGAGAAAGATAGGAAGCGGGAATGTGAATGAAGACAAAGATCGAGGTAGAAGAGGCACAGGATTGTGAACGGCAGGTGGAGGAGAAACTTGATGCATTTAGTTGAGGTAAGGGGGAGAATTAGACTGGGAAGGCGGAGGTGGCAAGGGCAGTTACGGATCATTTCAGGGGAATGAGCACACTCCCCATTGTGGGGCACGGTGGTAGGGCTTAGATGTGAGCCATGTTTCAGAGATGGATTCGGAGATGTTGGCTAGGGACTTTGGATTACAGGAGATTCAGGAGGCGATTTTCAGACTGAACTAGGACGAATGTCCCGGACTGGACGGTTTTTTCAGTTTTTTCGACAAGGAAGCGATGCTGGCCAGGGGCTTTGGATTCCTTTCTCTCTAGCATTCCCTGAAAAGGAATTGTTCTCACTTACTCCTCGTGTGCTTCGCTCAGTTGCCTTTGTCCACCAGTTGTCTCCAGGTATTGACAAGCTCTCTCCTAAGGTTGTCAAATGTGTCCTTGTCCGGTACTCCAAGACACAAAAAGGGTATAGGTGTTATGATCCGATGCACAGGAAGTAATACGTTAGTGCCATAGATGTTAAGGCGCACGCCTAGGCGCGCCCAGGCGCCCCAGGTCGTGTGCCTAGAACGAACGCCTTGCTTTTATAGCAAATGGCGTGCGCCTTGGGTCGCCTGGGCGCCTAGGCAACCGCCTAGGTGCGCCTAGGCACGCCTAGGCACGCCTAAGCGACTATTTTTCATGCACACTACACAGATTTCTCATTTTCAAAATGCGATATACATTGCGCATTTACAAAAAGCGATATGCATAACACATTTTGAAAATGTGATATACATGTCGTATTTTTGAAATGCGATATAATTTCTTAATAATCTAGCATCCAAATGCGATATTTTTGAAATTTCTTGATGCCACTTTGAAAACGCCTAGGCGCGCCTAAGCACGCCTAGACGCCCAGGTGTAATGCCTTGCCGCCTTAATAACCATGGTTAGTGCCGATGTCACCTTTTTCGAGTCCATTATGTATTTCTCTCCTACAGGTGATCGGTTGATGACTTCAGACACTGGTGAGGCCATATACATGCCACCACCACCATCACTTCCATCACCTTCATCGAAACCATCTCCTTTACCACCACCACCACCACTACCTACGTCAACTCCACTTTCTATTACAGTCCATGTTCCACCATTGTCACACCACTATACTCGTCGACATGCTTCTATTCATGGTTACCGCTCATCATCTAGCATGCATGAGGTATGTCCTGAGAATACAGATTCTAATGGTGGGTCTAATGGTTTACTTGAGCAGGATTCTTTACAGGGGACAGATGTAGAGGCTGCTGATTTGGACCTTCCTATTGCACTTCTTAGGCAAAAGCATAGCTATGCATCATATCCTATAGCATTTGTGGTTTCCTTTGATCGATTGACTGATGAGTTCAGGAATTTCATTGTTGCATTATTTGTTGTGGCTATTCCACATAATTATCAAGAGGCTTTGAACAGATGTAGAGGCTGCTTATTTGGACCATCCTATTGCACTTTGGAAGCAAAAGCGTAGCTATGCATCATATCCTATAGCATCTGTTGTTTCCTTTGATCGATTGACTAGTGAATTCAAGAATTTCGTTGTTGCATTATCTGTTGTGGCTATTCCATATAATTATCAAGAGGCTTTGAAGGACAGTCGATGGCGCTTGGCTATGGAAAAAGAGATGGCTTCTCTTCAGTCAAGAGACACATGGAGCCTCGTCCAAGCTCCTACTAGAGTGTCTAAAATTAGTTGCAATTGGGTGTTTATAATCAAACAAAATGTAGATCGTAGCATTGACAGATACAAAACACGACTCATTGTGCGTGGGTTTACCTTAACATACGGGGTGGACTATCTTGACACATTCTCACCAGTTGCTCGTCATTCCACCTCACGGATCCTTCTCTCTGTTGTAGTGATTCGAGATTGGTCGTTGTTTCAGTTAGATGTCACGAATGCTTTTCTGTATGGTGATCTTCAGGAGGAAGTCTTCATGCAACAACCACCTGGTTTTACTGTTGAGGGGGAGTGTTCACAAGTGTGTACAAGATTGCAAAAGTCGGTAGTCGGTACTCGGTCGATTGGGTCACTGACTAAGGATTAATCGGCAGTCGGACGACTAATCGGATTTAGTCGGACTTTAGTCGACTTTGAATTTTATGATTATTTTAAATATATAACTCATTTTTATACACATATTTACATACATTATTATACCAGCATAATAAAATAAAAGAAGTAATTGAATTTAAATAAAACATTAAGCATATTACAATGAGTTTGCTTAAAAAAAGCAAAACATTAAAAAAACATGGTATCTCCAAGCAAAAATTGGTCAATTAGTGTACCTAGTCGAAATTAGTCGATACTCAGTCGGCCACCCCACTGACTAGACTACTCGAACCTAATAGTCGAGCCAGTCGGGCGACTTTTACTACATTGGGTGTGTAGACTTCATAAGGCGATCTATGGTCTTAAGCAGAGCCCTAGAGCTTGGTTCCAAAAGCTTTCAGACTTGTTTGAGAAAAAAGGGTACAAACGTTCAAATGCATATCATTTCCTCTTTATACAGAAAACACCCGGAGGTATGATTGCAATTATGGTATATGTTGATGATATCCTTATTACAGGAGATGACATACAAGGAATCAAGAGGGCGAAAGAACTTCTAGGACGTGAATTTGTCACCAAGGATCTTGGAGCCCTTAGATACTTTCTGGGACTGGAGTTCGCCAGAAATCAGCAAAGGCTTGTGATGACCCAGAGGAAATATGTCATTGATTTGCTAAGTGACACAGGAATGCTTGGATGTTGACCTGCTACCACACCTATGGATCCAAGCATGAAACTATGTGATGATGATATTGACGACGTCGATCGGAGGAGATACATACAGATGGTAGGAAAGTTCCTTTATGTTACCATTACCAGACCTGGTATTTGTGAGTCGGGTGAGCCAATTCATGGAGCAACCACATCAGGTCTATATGGATGCTATACAGATGATACTCAAGTATCTTAAATCATCTCCACGTACGAGTCTATTGCTTAGAAAAGGCAAGGAGGTCACTATCTCAGCATGTGTAGATGCAGATTATGTAGGGTGTCCAAAGGGCAGGAAGTCCACCACTGGATTTGTTGTATATGTTGGAGATTCTCTTGTCTCATGGAGGAGCAAGAAGCAAACCGTTGTAGCCAGATCTAGTGTTAAGTATGAATATAAGGCTATGGCCCAGATCAGTGCATATGGGTTAAAGTTGTCCTTACAAATTTATATATAGAGGTTCCCCTTCCTATGGTACTGGAATGTAACAATCAAGCTGCTATATTTATTGCAAATAATCCAGCCTTTCATGAATGCACCAAGCACATCGAGGTTGATTGCCACTATATACGAGATATGATTCAAAAGGGTTTTATTTCCACATCTCATGTCAGCTAACGGGACCAGATCGCAGATATCTTCACCAAGGCCTTACTCAGAGGACCATTCTAGAAGTGCTCGTCCAAGCTGAGCATGATCGATATCTATGCTCCATCTTGAGGGGGTGTAGAGATATATTTATGTTACGTTATCCGTATTGTTTCTTAATTTTCTTTTCTTATGAATGTCTTATGTAATTCACCCATAGGCTACTATTCTATATAAGAGAGCTTAGGGTTCATGAAATAAACAACTCGATGTTTTTTTCCAACAGGTACTAAACATCCCTCTGTCACCACAAAGATGATGAGAGGCTCCTGAATCCATAATCCACTCTGATAAGTCTACCCTGTAACAGTAGTCAAAGCATATGGTATACCTGAAGAAGATGCAGAGGCGGAGGCTGCTACCTCTGATGATTCTGACGGAGAGCTAATTGATCGAGGAGAAGGCATAATCTCCCTGAACCGTGCTACCAACTCATCTAATCTCTAATCAGATACAAACGAAGAACTGCTGCTCTGTTGAACCTGTTCTGCAACACGTGCTGAAGTGGGAAACCCATGCTTAGAATAGCATGTTTCCTCGTAGCGACCTGGCCTGTGGCAGTAGGTGCACGACTGACGTGGGCGTCGACTGCCCCCTCCTCTTCATGGCCACCTCAGCCATGGAACTGTGTAGGGCCCCCCCTACCACGAGATGTTGCCATAGCTGAAGAGGTATGAGACACATGGGTGCCACCTGGAGATATGGAGAGCATGCTTAGCATGTGATATGCCTCCTCCATTGAAGGTATAGTGGCATCAGTAAGAATCTGTGCTCTAGCAACGTCATACTCAGAGTCAAGTGCTGCAACAAACACTCCAGTCAACACCAAATCCCGATATACCTTGAGTTGCTCTGGTGTGGCAGTCAAGGGAATGTAGCCATACAACTTCTCAAACATACCCCGTAAAGATGTGCAAAAGGTATGGAGAGGGCAACCATTCTGCTTTGACGTGAAGATGTCATGTTGAAGTTGCAGAATCTTCGACTCGTTCTTTGCTGGAGAGTATGTGGTAGCAAGAATGTCCCACATAACCTTGGTTGTGGGCTAACTCAATATATCATTTGCTATTTCCATAGACACCGTCCCAGATTGTCATATGCATGCATACGCGTCATCTGCCTCCCATAAGGCGTTAACCCCATTCTTGTCAGTGGGCTCCTCCTGTGTGAGAATATGCTTCTTGACATTATATTGCATAAGACTCGTGAAGTGCATGACCCATAGTTCATAGTTCGTTCCAGCCATCTTCACAATGGGTGCGGGACCTTTGAAGGCACCCAAGGACGGGACATTTCTTTGTTGTTTGACATGATGACAACGATCTTCAAGACTGGGGTTGCAAACTGAAATACCTGTCTACACAAGCATATAGGAAGATGGTTGTGGGTGTAGACACGTGCCACAACCTCTTCCATCAATCAGAAAGTCTTTCTTAGGTACCTAAGGTGATTTTAGATGATCAAACTTACACCTTAAGAACCAAATCAGACCTATTCAAGGCCGCAAGAACTAAGATAAGGTAGCCCTTCCAAACTCGAACCTTCGTGGAAACAACAACAGCACCCCTTACGCACGAGGGCAGCCCTGTTGGGTTGTAGACGTGGCTGAACACCAGCGAATGTCGTCGTCGACCTGCTCGGGTAGTAGTTGTGTGCCGCTGCTGCAGTGTGTTGCGGCTTGTTGCTGTAGTGGGTGGCGGCCTGTTGTGACGGCAAGTGGCATCCTCTTGCAATGGGTGGGCAGCGGATTGGGTACCGCGCGGAGGTCTAGGATTTGGTGGGGTTTGGAAATCTAGGGCACAGGCTCCGGTCTAGGACCGTCGCTCTGATACCATGTGGAAAGGATTGAAAGATGAAAAGTATTATTCATTGTAGCCCTAGAGCTCTCTTAGATAGGAGAAAAGCACTATTGAAAAATTACTTAGATAACCGAAAGAAAGAGAAAATTACAGGATAATAAATAAAGAGATAAATATCTCAACAAGGTGAGGCCAAGATCTTTCTTCATATTTGAGCGGGCTTGGCTGCTAGAGGAGGGATTCCGCGATATGGTGGTTGGTTTTTTGAAGAACACGCGGCTGGATGGGTCGGCTTCGAAGGTTTTGTGTTAGAGTAATACTCTGATGTGTTATTCCATAGAGCCCTCGGGTCTCTTATATAGGGAGAAAACCCTTGGGTAAATTACAGAGTCTTACAATATATAAATAGAAAATACGAAACAGTAAAACGTAACATATATAAGTCTCTACACTCCCCCTCAAGATGGAGCATAGATATCTATCATGCTCAGCTTGGAAGAACATCTCTGGAAAGGTCCTCTGAGCAGTGGCTTGGTGAATATGTCAGCAGTCTGATCCTCTGAACTGACATGAGAAGTGGAAATGAAGCCCTTCTGAATCATGTCTCTAGTATAATGACAATCCACCTCGATGTGCTTTGTTCTCTCATGAAAAGCTGGATTATTGGCAATAAACAATGCTGCCTGATTGTCACATTGGAGATTCATAGGCAAGGGGACATCTACAGTCAAATCTTCTAAGACTGCTCTAACCCACATCATTTCTGCAGTTGCTTGTGCCATGGCTCTGTACTCGGATTCCGCACTGGACCTCGCCACAACAGTCTGTTTCTTGCTTTTCCAAGAAACTAAAGAGCTTCCTATAAAGATAGCAAATCCAGAAGTAGATTTACGATCCCTTGGACATCCTGCATAATCTGCATCTGCACAAGCTGAAATAGACAGATCCGTATCTTTCCTAAATAGCAACCCTGTGCCTGGGGAAGACTTCAGATATCTCAATATCATATACAAGGCATCCATATGAACTTGCCTTGGCTGCTCCACAAATTGACTCACCCGATTTACTGCAAAGGCAATATCCGGTCGAGTTATAGTAATATATAAGAGCTTACCCACCATCTCTCTGTACCTTCTTTTGTCCACCTCCTCGGTATCATCGTCGTACAGCTTCATGCTTGGGTCCATAGGTGTACTTGAAGGTCTGCATCCAGTCACTCCTGTTTCAACTAGCAAGTCTGTGACATATTTTCTTTGAGTCATCACCATTCCTTGTGCATTTCTTGCAAACTCTATCCCCAGAAAATATCGTATCGTGCCCAGATCCTTCGTAATGAACTGGTTTCCCAACAGGGACTTGGTTATCTCAATCCCCTGAGCATCATCTCCTGTGACCAAGATGTCATCAACATATATCATAACAACAACTGTACCTCTAGGGGTCTTCTGGATGAACAATGAATGGTCCGCATTTGATCTCCTGAACCCATGTTGTTCAATTAGCTAAGAAAGCTTCTGGAACCATGCTCGGGGACTCTGTTTGAGGCCATAGATAGCCTTATGAAGTCTGCACACCATCTGAGTCTCCCCCTCAGCAGCAAATCCTGGTGGCTGCTGCATGTAGACTTCCTCCTGCAGGTCTCCATACAAGAAAGCATTCTTGACGTCAAGCTGAAAAATGACCCAGTTACGTACCACAGCAACAGATAGGAGAATGCGAAGAGTGGAGTGTCTAGCTACTGGTGAAAAAGTATCCAAATAATCTACCCCATACGTCTGGGTAAATCCCCTTGCCACAAGTCTTGCCTTGTATCTGTCGAGACGTCCATCCGCATGATATTTCACCGTAAACACCCACTTGCAAGTCACAACGGAGGCACCTGGAGGAATGGGGACAAGAGACCAAGTCCCTCGAGACTGCAAGGCACGCATCTCCTCTTCCATGGCTAGACGCCAGCAACCAATCTTCATGGCATCTTGGTAGGTCCGTGGAATGTCAACGGACGAGACAGCAGCTGTAAACGTCTGGAAATCCCCATTGAGACGATGAAATGAGACTTGGGAGGCAAGAGGATATGAAGCACATTGTCTCCGTTGCTTCCTGTGAGCAATGGGCCGATCCAGATCATCCGGCACGGTGTCCACTGGTTCATCCTCCTCCTGTAGTAAAGGCTCCTGCACTGGTGCATTATTTAACCCATCATTAGCGATAACATCAGAACATACCTGAGGCGTGTTGGATGGTTGACATGTAGCTTGAGCAGGGCCTGTCCGCCTTGTATAGAACTTAGGAAATGGTACAATTGGAGGTGGTGGTGGTGGTGGTGGAGTATAGGATGGACCCAGGCTTGGAGGTGGAGGCACAAAGACACGAGAATCCGTGGATGTGGAGGAGACCAATCTGTCACCTGCAGGGGAGAAATACATGACGGGTTCGAAAAATGTAACATCAGCGCTCACATAGTACTTGTCATGAACGGGGTCATAGCAACGATATCCTTTCTGTGTCCTGGAGTAGCCCACAAAAACACACTTGATAGCCCTAGGAGATAGCTTATCAAGTCCGGGAGACAAGCGGTGGACAAACGCAACAGTGCCAAAGACCCGAGGTGTAAGAGTAAACAAATCTTTGTCAGGAAAGAGAACAGATATAGGAGACTTTTCCCCAAGAACAGTTGTAGGCATGCGGTTGACTAGATAGCATGCTGTAAGTATAGCATCCCCCCAAAAGGATAATGGGGCACAACTCTGAATAAGTAATGTGCGAGCAATATCAAGGAAATGGCGATGTTTCCGTTCTGCAACCCCATTTTGTTGAGATGTGTACGCACATGTGGTTTGGTGGATAATGCCTTTAGAAGAAAGAAAACTAGCAAGAGAACGAGTGCAGAACTCCAATGCATTGTCAGTACGCACATACTTAACAGTAGACGAAAAAACATTTTGAACTTCATTGATAAGATTTTGAATAACACTTCCTGCTTCGGATTTATTTTTAAGAAGAAAGGTCCAGGACACTCTAGAAAAATCATCGACCACGACTAAATAGAACCTGTGCCCCTGATGATCTGGGACACGACTGGGACCCCATATATCTATGTGAAATAACTCAAATGGGGAGCGACTGCTCCGACTCTGACGACTAGGAAAGCTGGACCGATGGTGCTTCCCTAACTGATAAGCTTCACAACGAAAGGATGAACTCGGAGAAATCTGAGGCAGGAGGTGACGCATTTTCTGTAGTAGCAGGTGACCGAACCGAAGATGCCAGGTATACGGAGACACGGAGCCCTGGGAATGTAGTGAGACGCCAGCATAAGAGTTCCGTACAAGACGATAGAGGCCATTGTGCTCAGAACCACAGCCAATCACCCTGCCTGTTAGTATGTCCTGAAAAATAACAAACGATGGGTCAAAAATAGCACGACAGTGCAAATCTCGTGTAATCTGACTAATGGATAAGAGATTCATAGAGAATTCTGGTGCATGTAAAACATTCTGTAAGTGCATAGAGGGCAGCAAATCCGTCTCCCCCTAACCGATGATAGGGGAATGAGTGCCATCAGCAATGAGTACAGAGCGACCAGGCTGGACAGCTCTATAGGAATGCAGAACATCTTTCTCACGACAGAGATGATGGGTGGCTCCAGAATCAACAATCCATCCTGTGAGATCATGGTTATGATATGAGACGGAAGGACTACCTGAGGCACTGGCTGAGGCAGATGTACTAGCTGATGCCGAGGCCGCAACATCAGACGCATCAGCACCCTCTGATGATGACTGTGGCATGATATCACGAAGCCGTGCCACTAGCTCCTCGAACCTGTGATCGGGAGTAGATGTTGGTGGACCCTGAACATGATCAGCGACACGTGCAGAAGGAGGGAAGCCATGCTTGGAATAGCATGTATCCTCCGAATGACCAGTACGACGACAGAATGCGCACGTAGAGCGTATGCGACCTCCACGGCCACGTCCACCACTTCCTCTGCCACGAAATGAGGAGGAACTACCTCGTCCTCTGGAGACAGCCATTGCCGAGGGAGGTGTAGTCGTTGTATTCGATGGAACTGGTACACGACTGAGCCGTCTGTAGACTTCTTCCATCGGTGGAATGGTGGCATCGGCAAGGATCTGAGAGCATGCTGCCTCATATTCAGGATCGAGGGCAGCAAGTAAGACGCCAACCATAGTGGCATTGCGGAACGTCTTCTGCTGTTCCGGCGTGGCTGTGAGTGGAATTGTGCTATAAAGTTTCTCGAACATTCCACGAAGAGACGTGTACAGAGAATGAAGGGGGCTCCCATTTTGCTTCGTGGTAAAGATATCATGCCGCAACTGCAGCATCTTGGTCTCGTTCCGTACCTGAGAGTACGTCGTGGCCAGAATATCCCACATCGCCTTGGCGGTGGGCTGATGGAGGACATCATTTGCTATCTCCGTCGTGAGCGTACCTGACAGCCAAACTTTGGCGTACACGTCATCAGCCTCCCATGAGGCATATATTCCCGTCTTCTCCGGCGGTTCATCTTCGGTAAGAATATGCTTCTTACCACACGACTTCATGAGACTGAGGAACTGCATAGCCCACAGTTCGTAGTTCGTCCCGTCCATTTTGACGATAGGTGCCGAACCTTTGAAGGCACCGATGGCGGGCATATCGACCTTTTGATCTGACATACTGCCGGAGAAGAACAACTAGGGATGATAGACCAAGAAACTGGTGTCTACCACGACATGTGAGGATTCAAGTGCATATGTAGACATTATGCACTTGAACCCATCCTCTATCAGGAACTGACCGAAGGAGAGGTACCCCGGTGACGATTAGAGGCTGTAGAAGCCTCGGCGGGAGAGATAGCTGGCGGCTAGGGGAACCCGGCGGCGGGGCTGGGCACTGCTGGCGGCGCCGGGGACGGCTGGGAGGGGACCGACGGAGGGCTGGGCACTGCTGGCGGTGCCGGGGACGGCTGGGAGGGGACCGGCGGAGGGCTGGGGGCCTGGCTGGGTTGGCGAGAGCCCCGCTGGAGGGCTGGCGGAACTGGCTGGAGCGGCTGGAGGTGCCGGCTGGGCTGGCGGCGGCGGCGGAAGCAGAGGGGGGGGCGGGTGGAGGAAACCCTAGGTTAGGGTTAGGGTTAGGGCTCTAATACCATGTAAGAGTAATACTCTGATGTGTTATTCCATAGAGCCCTCGGGTCTCTTATATAGGGAGAAAACCCTTGGGTAAATTACAGAGTCTTACAATATATAAATAGAAAATACGAAACAGTAATATGTAACATATATAAGTCTCTACATTTTGGAGCAGAAATTTCGACTGTTGCGGAGGAGGCTTCTAGATTTCAAGAAGGATAACCGGGAGCAAAGGCAGCGTGTGAGGAAGACGACGCAGGAGACCATCTCTTGACTCGATGCGATGGAAGACTCGAGGGAACTATTGTCGCATGAGATACATGAGAGTTGTGCAAGTTTGAACCAGATGCGGCTAGAGGATAGGAAAAAGGAGGTCGAGTGGAGGCAAAGATCGAGACAGAAGCGGTTGCAGGAGGGGGATTGTAACCAAGGTTTGAAAAAACGAAAGGCGGAACGAGGCGTTTCCATCGGAATCGAGGCGAGGCGTAGCCTCGAGGCGGTCGAGGCGTAAGCCTCAGTTTATAGAGAAAATTATGCAAAAAATATAATTATATATATGTCAATGTAATTATATGTCATCTGCCCAACATATAATACTTAACACTATAAGATATGATGAAATAATATAGATGAGAACCCTAAAACAGAAAATATAACAACATCATATCCCTTTCTACACATTTCCATCTAATCAAAAAAGAATTCATTGTATTTGAATGTTGTGAAAGCATTAAACAATGCATATCTATCTTTGAAATATTATTGTAATTAAAAGTACGATTAAAAATACGTTGAAGAAATTTATGTTATTTGTCTACCATATAATATATAGCCGCACGAGAAACTGTTAATCGTATCTATATCTAGCAAATATTTGAAATATTGTTCTAATTAAAAGTACGATTAAATATAGTCGAAGAAATTTATGTTATGTGTCTAATGTATAATATATGCCATTATGAGAAATCATGAATCATATCCATTTCGTTTTGCTTGATATATTGCAAAGCTCGTTAATTTTACGAGCATTGTTGGATTTGATATTTATGGATTCATTCATTAAGAGTTAAATAGTAATAGTTTGCAGAAATAGTTAGACACAACTAATAGTAAATATGAAGTTATGGACACGAAAGAAACATCAGATTTAGGCATTTATCTTGTATAAGCATTATCCTAAACAAATAGATATTTATAAGCTTCTCAAACTAACAATTAAACCATTAAAATCATAAAAAAAATTGATTCAAAAAGTTAAAACGCCTCGGCAAACGCCTCGACCGCCTCGAGGCGGAACGCCTCGAGGCTACGCCTCGGCTACCTGAGGCGCGCGCCTCACTGGGCTGGACCGAGGCGAACGCCTCGAGGCTAAATTGGACCGCCTCGCCTCGAGGCGTACGCCTCGACCGCCTCGAGGCTAGTTTTTTCGAACCATGATTGTAACATGTGGTTCTTCCACTCCTTGGCCAATGGTAGAAGACGTCGGAACCTCATCAGGAGCATTGAGGTGGAAGGAGTGCGGGAGATGAGCGAGGCAGGGATAGGTAGGCGACTAAGATCACACTTCGTCTCTTTCTTAAGGAGAACGAGAGGGACGGGTTGGGGTGGCGAGGAAGAGGAGCTAGTGTATTTCCCCCTAGGAGGTTGAGGAGCTGGTGTTGCCAATCTCAGAGGAAGAGGCTCGGGAGCCGACAGTTTCTCGGTATGCTTTTACAGGGAATTCTGGGAGTGTATTAAGGAGGGTGTGATGGTGGTGCTGCGGGAATTCGATTAGAGAAATAGCCGCTTTAAGCGTCTGAACAGAACGCTCCTGTTCCTACTGCCAAAGCGTGAGGGGGCCACTACGGTGGAGGATTTTAGGTCGATCGTTTTATCCAATGCCATCTACTTAATTATTGCCAAGGTACTGGCGAACAGGTTGAGGAAAGTGTTGGAGGGAATCATCTCTCTAGAGCAGACTGCTTTTGTCCCTGGCAAACATGTGGCGAACTCATGGGTGTTGGCATTGGAATTAGTGCTGGATTGGAAGAGGGAGAAGCAAAAAAGGGTACTTTGGAAGGTGGATTTCTCAAAGGCGTACGACTATGTATGCAAGCGCTTCCTTTGGCGATTGTTGCATAAGAGAGTCTTTCCAATCACATGGATCGATTGGGTAAAGAAATGTATCACTACGATGTCTTACTTTGTGCTGGTGAATGGCAAACCGGAAGGGGGCTTCTTCCAACCCCTGGGGGGCGACAGGGGTGTCCTCTTGCACCACTACTCTTTGTTATTGTGGCAGATACGCTGGCAGTGATGATGAGATTGGTGACAACTGAAGGTTTCTATGGATGTTATATGAGCACTAGCACATACATCCGCATTCTGCAATACGCGGACGACACAGTTTTGCTCATTGATGGGGATCCTGAGCATGCCAGAAATGCGGCGACCATTATGGATATGTCAGGGGAAATCTCGGGATTAAGTTGAACAGAGACAAATCCAACATCTTCACGTTCGGGATGATGCGGGAAGAGACTAGAGAGTTGTGTGATTGTTTGCGGTGTACAGAGGGGACCCTTCCGACCACGTATTTGGGGTTGCCTCTGGTTGCGGGAAGGTTGTGGGTGGCAAACTGGAACGTGGTGATTGGCAAGCTGAAGAATAAGTTTTTTTTTGAAGTCTAAAACTTCATGGGATACACGTCGTGGTGCTCGCCCCTTTTCATTAACAAAAACGGAAAAGCATAAAAGGTATATACAAGGGGGAAATAAGAAAAGATAGAAAAAAGGTCCAAGAAGACCCCACACCACAAACCACGCGTGTGCTACAACTACGACCAGTCAATAGCTAGACGGGCCGTGAGAGACAAAACATTCTCTTTGTAAAAACGCTGGCCCCAAAAAATCTTGTCGTTACGTCCCCGCCAGATCGCCGAAATGCACGCGAAGAGGATCACGAAGTCCCTTCGATCCCTGCCCTTGTTGAAGAGAACAGAATCCCAGAAAGCGGCCGAATCTGCAGTATTAATCCAAGGCAAGCTTGTCTCCTCCCAAACACCCCTAATCACAGGGCAATTGAAGAACAGGTGATTCAGGGATTCGACGTCGTCGCCGCAGAGAGCGCAGTCCACCGTAGCCAAGCCACCGAGCAACCTCGCACAGCGATCCCTCGTTAAGATCCTCCCCCTGCGAAAGAGCCAGAGAAAACACGACACCCTCTCCGGGAGCTTCAGGGTCCATAAGAAGGTGCAGTCCCGGATCAAGGTATACGTCCGCGGCTGAGGGAGGTGCGAGATCGCCAAGAAAGCCTTCTTAGTCGTAAAGGGGCCCGTTCGCCAGTCCCAGTGATCACGCCCCCTCGAGGGCCTAGGGGAATTCTCAATAGACTCCAGGAGACCAATAAACTCGTCGAACCTTTGATCGGAGAGGTTGCCAAGAAGGATAGGAAGCCAACCATCGCCCGACCAACACAATGCGACCGAAGCACGAACGTCGGCCGCCATAGCAAATAATCGCGGAAACAACTCCCGAAGAGGAGCCCCACCAGCCCACCTATCCGACCAGAAACTGAAGGTCCTTCCGTCCCCGAGGCGAGGAACAAAAAGGATGGAGTAGCGTTGGCTTACTGCCAACACCCCACGCCAAAAAGGGGGTCCGAGAACGGAGGCAGTCGCCCGCCCCAAGCATCACCCCACGTAAACCAAGAATCTCAAGCAAGGTCGTCGCGCAGAAGTCGTCGCTGGCACCCCATAATCTATTCACCCACTTCAAAAAAAGAGCATCATTGACATGGTCGAGCCTACGGATGCCAAGGCCCCCGTCACATTTCCTCCTCGTCACCTCCACCCATCTCACAAGATGCGGCCCACAAGCCGAGGGCCCCCTCCTCCCCCACAGAAAATTCCGCATCAGCCTCTCAATACGCCTCCGGACCCCCACAGGCAGCTGCCAATTGGAGAGATAGTAAACGGGGATAGAGGATAGGACAGACTTGATGAGGACGAGGCGGTCACCCCTCGAGAGCAAGGCCGAGCGCCACCCGGAGAGCCGCATCTCCACCTTTTCAACCACCTTGGACCAGTCACGGAGCCGGGCCCCACCTGCCCCCAAAGGCATACCCAAATAGTCAACCGGAAGAGAGGCAGGGGGAGAACCGAGCGCCAAGCCACAATCAGATGCCTCCTCCGCATCCAAGCCAAAGGGTATCACCTTGGACTTGCTCAAATTTATGAGCAGGCCCGATAACTCGTTGAAAACCTCCAAAGTCGCGGCCATGCCTCTGACCTCCTCATGTCCGCCTTCAATGAAGACGATTGTATCGTCGGCGTACTGAAGGATCGGGATCACCCGCTCACCGCAGGAGAAGCCCATAGAAAGGCCGCAATCCACCACACGATTCACCATCCGAGCTAGCACATCAGCCGCCAAAACAAACAACAGAGGGGCCATGGGGCAGCCCTGCCTCACCCCTCTCCGAGGCTGCAAACGATCTCCCGCCATGCAGCCATTTATCATAATGGAGAAAGAAGCCGTGGAGATGCAGCGACGCATCCAAGATATCCACATCCCCGGAAAACCAGGAGCTCTCAGCACCGACCACAAGAATTTCCAATCAAGTGAGTCATAGGCCTTAGCAAAGTCAACTTTCCATACCACCCCACGAGCATCATTCCTCACCCAACTCGCGACCATTTCGGAAGCCAAAGCCGTGACATCTGCAATCTGACGACCACGAATGAAAGCAGCCTGCACCTGAGAGACAAGACCATCAAGCAATGGGGCCAGCCTACAAGCGAACACCTTCGCCACAATCAAATAGAGGCCATTCGAGATAGCAACCGGACGGAAATCCTCAACACGCTCAGCGGAGGGCACCTTCGGCAGCAAAACGATGATCGCCCTATTGATTTTGTCGAACCCAGCATTACCCCTACAGAATTCGAGAATGACCTCCAGGACCTCCCGCCCCACCAGCTCCCAAAAGTCCTTGTAGAAAGAGACCGGAAATCCATACGGCCCCGATGAGCCAGTGTCGTTGAGATCCCAGACGGTCCTTTTTACCTCCTCCAGAACCACCTCTTTCGTCAAGTCGTCGCAAAGCAGAGGCGAGAGGGGCTGAACCCCCGCCCCCGACCAAGACCAGCGCCTCGGCGTGCGCACAGCGGAAAGATCCTTTAAGTAACGAGCAACCTCCCTCCCCAAGTCCGCCTCCCCCGTCACCACCCTGCCATCAAAAGAGATGGAACGAATAAAGTTGGAGCGCCTCCTGCCGCTGGCCACCCGATGGAAGTAGGATGAGTTCGTGTCCCCCCCCCCCCGAGCCAAGAGATTCTTGCCCTCTGACGTCATTCCGCCATCCTCTTCCGATCCTCGTGCTCCACCCGCGCCTGGACAGCCGATCTGGAGGCCAACTCATCGGCAAGAAGATCCCTGACCCCCTCCAAAGCATCAAGAGAGGACACGATCTCCTCCGCCTCCTTTCTCGCAGCCGCCCGAGCAGCCCTCGAATCCTTCTTAAAGACGGCCAAGTTTTTCCTTAGAAACACCAGCTTCCGAGCAAATCTCACCACCGCCGACCGCCCACCCCGCTCCTGCCCCCAAATATCCGCCATAATGCTCTTGAAGTTGTCTTCCAGAAGCCAACACTTCTCATATCTAAAGAACCCAGGATAGGTGGGCGATGCACCCGAGTCCCACAAGATAGGGGTGTGATCCGAGGGGGAGCGCGGGCAGGAAGAAACAAGAGCAAGAGGGAACGCCGTCATAAGGACCTCAGAAGCCAAAAATCTGTCAATGCAAGACCTCGACGCCGAATTTCTCCACTGTATAAAACGCCAGCCGCCCGAAGGTCCTCCAGAGCCAGGGAGTCGATAAATTGCGAGAAATCAGCCGAGCCCGGGTCCACACCCCCCCCTCGAACAGGGTCTATCAGAGGCGCGCAAAGTTACATTAAAATCCCCCCCCCATCAGCCAAGGTAGACCCGCGACCTGGGCGCTAACTCCACTAAGCTCCTCCCATAAATCTCTCCTCTTAATATAACAGCACGGTCCGTAAGCACAGGAGAGCGCGATAGCAGAAGAGTACTCCAAGCGCGTGAGAATCACTGTAATAGAATGGCTCCCCCTGAAGGCCGAAATTAAGGAGAAAGTCGCCGATCTCCACGCGACGAGGAGACCACCCGCAGTGCCCTCCGCATCCAAAGCATGAAACTCATCCAGGCTCCCAGCACCAAACGATCGCCATAAAGCTTCCCCCAACTCCTGAAGCTTGGTTTCCTGTAGCATCACCACATCGCAGCCCCATTCCAAGAACCTTGCACCCAACACCATCCGCTTGTCAGCATCTCCCAGCCCCCGCACATTCCAGGATAGCACCTTCATAGTGAACTGTCTAAGCACCCACCTGACCGAACCACGCCAGCAGCCTCCGCCACCGCCTCCTTCAGACTGAAGCAGGTCTGAGTCTCCCCCGCCCGCAAACGCGACCTGTTCCTCCTCATGTACCTCTATGTTGATCTTCTTCCAACCTCCCCCTCCATCTCCACAGCCACCGGAGCCTCCACAGGATCCACGTGGAGACAAGACGGGGGAAGAGGCCAGGGCAGAGAGGAAGGAGGCTCCTGCCGAAGGCCCGCGTCCCCTTCCCCAAGCTGTTTAGAAGAGTGAGACCCACGTAAGGAAGGGCTCCCCCCCCCAGTCGGCCCCATAAACATATGCCCAGGAGCGGACACGAAATGTGACGTCGCATCAAGCACAAACGAATCCAGCTCCATAAACCACTCCACATATCCGCCCCAGGGTCCAAGAGATGGCTCCGCCATAAGACGGGCGACCCGAAAATCCGAGGTGAAGATCCGTAAAGATATCCCGGACCCACCTCGCCAGAAGCAGAAATCTCCTTCGATTCCCGTGCCGCTTCCCGCCACGTCACGAGAGAAACCGCCAGGAGAAGGATCCAAGCAGAGGTCCCACGAAAAGGGATTGAGGGGAAGTGCAGAGGAATCGAAAGGGCGCACGACAGCATCATGATGGGACGAGCCCTCAGAAGCGTCGCCATGCAAGGATCCATGCGCCTCGGAAACCGACATGACGGCCTTTCCGTGGCCCGAAGCCGAAGGCACGCCCCCACCGACCACCACCGGCGGCGGCGGAGGGGTCATAATCGACATCTCCAGCCGGCAACAGAAGCGGTCGATCTTCAAGCTCTCAAAGAAGACCTGGCCTACCGCCTCATCCAAGAAGGATTGGCTACACTCCATGAGCACTCTCGTCGTGAAGGGGTCTGAGCCCGGGGACAACTCATCATCGGTGATCGCCAGAATCTCACCCCACCTCCGCAACGGGCGCCTGAGGCAGTAGACCGACCTAGAAAGGAAGGGAATACCCCGAATCTCAGCAACGCAGACCTCGACGTCAACACATGCCCCGTCCGCAAAGCGCAGGTCCCTCCAAGCAATCCCTCCCACCACACCGGTTCGAGTCAGCCTGAGACGATGCTCGTTCGACAGCCCCCTTACGCAGCATCTCCTTGGACCTAAAGCGACGACGTCCCCCGAGAAGTGAATACCCAGGACCTCACAGAGGAGCTCATGCATGTCTGCAAGGAGCACGCATTCATCCACGAAACAGTCGATGACCGCCCTTCCTCCCTCTGACAGGTCCCTTTCCGAACAACCAAAGCATCACAACTGGAACCTTTTGCCGACACAGGCCCCACCATTCGAACCGAAGACGCTTCGCCCGCCGAGTAGTTGCATGCACCACCTGCCACCACTTGAGCAAACGAGCGACCTTCACCGCCATGCACGGTCGGCCCTGCATGGAGGGTCCTCGGTTGGAACGCTGACCCCCCCAACGAAAGCCGATTCCCTTGAGCCCGCGAACGAGAGCCACAGTCGAGCATCTTGTGGCCCAAGCCTCCACAAGCAAAGCAATGCGGCCTGGCAACACAAACCGCCGCCAAATGCCCCCTCACCCCGCAGCGCAAACACTTCCTCCCTGGCTTCCGATGGGAGACATGCGTCCACCCCCCCCCCTCCCTAGAAGAGCATCCTCCCCCTCCGCGGCCACGAACTGCGAACTGACGTCACGACCGCCATGTCCCCCCTCCGCCACAGGAACTTCGCTGCTTACCCCTCCGACCTCCACAAACTCCTCACCACCTCTCCCCTCCTCGCGCGAGAGGAAGACCTGCCCCCCGCTGGCAGAATGGAAAAACATAACACTGTCTAAGGGGGGAAAGCTGGTCCTCCTCAAACATGTTTTGTCTGCCATCCCGATATTCTTCTTTTCAACAAGGTTGATGCCGGTGGGGGTACAGAAGAAGCTGGAGGGGACGATGAGGTGCTTCTTCTGGTCTGACAGGCGGCAAGACGGAGGGGGGGTCAACCTGGTGACTAGGACATAATGACAGGGTCGAAGAGGGAGGAAGGCCTCGGAATCCACAAGTTAGAGAACATGAATAAAGCCATGTTGGCGAAGTGGGCGCTGAAATTTTGGGGGAAGTCGGACGACCTGGTCTGCCAGATGATGGGAGATATTTATGGGGATGGAAGCATGTGGAGAGTTGAGGCATGTAGGAGGTCATCGTCTCTTTGGAGGGGCCTGATGAGTGTCTCGCGGGAACTGGGTGAGATGGTGAGACCAATGCTGGGGGATGGACGCGGTTTTAGATTCTAGTTGGATGATTGGCTGAGAATGGGGCCACTTAAGGAGATGCACCCGCGCCTTTTCGCCATAGAAGGGGATAAGACTACTGCAGTGAGTGAATCTTGGGCGGATGGAGCTTGGTGGCCTTGTTTCAGTTCTGCTTTGTCGAACCATAGATGCGATGAGGTCATGGCCCTACTGAGAGATCTAGCAGATGTGAGTGGCCCCAACGAAGGCAGAGACCATTTCGTTTGGAAGGAGGGGAATTTCTCGGTGAAGAAGGCGTATAGAGTGTTCGCCAGACAAAGAGGGGAGGTTAGGGAGGAGAATGTCTGGGATTGCAGAATTATTTGGACCAGCTGAATTCCTTTGCAGATCAAAATTTTCTTATGGTTGGCGCGACGTGGAAGCTGCTCTCCAAAGCACGTAGGACGAGACTTTTGAGCAATGGGGAGACTCTGTGCGGCAAATGTAGCACCGAACAGGAGGACCAAGAGCATTTGTTCTTTGGTTGTGGCTCGTCGATCATGGTGTGGGAGCGAGCAATGGTGTCGTGGCTGCATTCGGTGGATAGTGCAACATACTGGGGTTCGATTAGGGCAGCTTGTAGGAGTTCTCAGGAGGACGCGGCTGGTCCCTTTGCAACCCTATAGGCCATTTGGTGTGCAAGAAATGAAAATAATTTCAAGGGTTGTCAGTTCAGTTGTGACTTGTGAGAAGGTGTTGGGGCACTACAGGGCTCTGATATCTTTATGGCTTAACATGTAATTTCGGTGCGTGGTTTGTGGTGTGTGTTGTTGTAAGAGGGCATCGGCTCGGGGTACCCCTACGTGGGATTGACTGGGCATCTTGTTGTATTTATCCTTTGTTAATGGGATAATTTTGCGGTGAGCGCCATTCTTGGGGCTGCACCCTTCTTTTTCCTAAAAAAACAATAATTAAAATCTTGCAAAGAAACAACTCCGAAAAAAGTGCAATATATTGTGTACAACAGACCCAAAAGTGATTTGACCCTTCATTGCATGTAGGTAAGCACGAAAGCATCCCACAACCATAAGACAAAACAATGTGATAGAATCAGCTAAATTTTTGTCTGAAACATGGTCTTTGTAATTTGTGTTGGATACATCTTTTTGTAGTCATGTATTGTTAAAAGTAAGCTATATAATGTCTTCTTTAAACTTAACAGAAGAATGATAAATAAAATATTTATTAACTACTCCTACCGATCACCAAGTGAAAATATGCCTGGCTTCTTTATCATCCCCCCATCTAAGGAAATTGCACCATCTGTTATGTAAGGGATGGCAAGCTGCATGGTATATCTAGATTTATACACTTGCAAACGAGAAAATAAAGAATAGAACAAAGTCTCCCTTAGACCATAGCCATGCGTAGTAATACAGGATAAGTGCTTATCCTCAAGATCAATCATGTTCACAGCAAAACCTAGAAAGCCAGCTGGAGATTCTCCATTTGATAATCTTGGTTTTAGCAAAGCTAGTCTCTTTTGAGGGTCGTCAGCTACATAGTCTCCCGGGTAAGGTCTGCATGAAACAAAATAATTGCTTTTAACAAATCTTATTGTTAAGTGTGGAACTGCAGCCTGGAGAAAAAAATACGTTTTAATTGGGCAGGTATGGCAATACTTTAAAAATAGCAATCAATAAGCACCAATAATGAGTTACAAATACAGATAAAATCTCTTGCCTCAAATCTTCAAGACATATGACAAGAAATCTCCCTTCCAGTGATTTTCCAAATGAAGTCCCTAGCCCATGAACACCAGCACTCTTATTTACAATGCCAGTTTTATCATACTCTTCTAGAACTCTAACACCTTCACGCGTCTTACAAACAATAGCCAGCATAATATCTAATCCAAGATACTCTGAGAGAAGCCTGAACATTGATGTTAAGGAAAAGATCGCAGTAAGCAAACTCTGGCAATATTGGGAAAAAAATAGGCGATGCATAGATCTTTTATGTTCAACTTCAACCTTGAACTAGATGTAGCATAAATCTACCTGCTGAGATTATCATCCTTGACTTTTCCAAGTGTTGCTACCACACCAAGAATATCCTTAATCACGAGGGGTTTTGATGACTGTGATTCACACTGAACAATCATCTTGCATACTACTCCACCACCTGATTTATCCTGCCGTATTATATGATCCAGAGTCCGGTGCCCAGACTGAAAAGAGTGTGCACTATTTCTTTCCTCCCCGGATGCATTCAAAGCATGATACTTACCAAGTGTAACTAAAATAAGTTTCAAGTTATTAGACCCCACACAGATAAATAATTCGCAACATAGAATCATAGATCATGATGATTATTGCTAAAGAAACAAAAAATATACCGTCAACCATCCGGAGATAAATTAACATAAAAATTACAGGGAGATTAAAGATTTAGATAACATAAATCAGTTATTCAACCTTGCATGTCAAGAATGGTTTCATCTAACTTGCTGGTCTGCACCTTCAAAAATTTCAAGTTGTCCTCATGGTGTTTAATTTTCAACCCCATTTTCTGGAGTTCATGCTCTAATTTCTGCAAGAGAAAAATGACAAAAGAATTTATATTTAAATAATTGCAAATGGGAAGCACCGCATAAAGAATAAGCTGCAATAAGAGCCAGGGCTAACCTGGGAATATGACATGATTTTTTTTGCATTGTCGATATCCATCACATTTAGAGAATATTTTTAAAACCTGTAACATAGGAGCAAATTATACTAGCAACTAGAAAAAAAGTGAGTCTGTATGAACACACTTAGAATTGCAAGCGGGAGCTGCAACGGGGTTGAGATGTGGAGAATGTGGTGCAGGGTGATGATGACAACAGAGATAACTGGTGGGAGCGGTGATTGCTGTGTGGGGTAAAGGAAGGCAAAGGGACAGGGAGGTGTGATGAGAAGAAGCAGGGGTTGGGGAAGGGATCTGGAAGAGAGGGAGGGGGGTCAGGGTAGAAGGGAAAGGGGTCGAGGGTCCCAGGAGTTCTTTAATAGCCAGTCTTTCATTCTCTGTTACAGATGTTACTATTACAACAACCAAACTTAAAAGATTCTAAAACCAAAAAAATAAACAGGACTTGAATTATATTGAAAAAACTCCGCATTAATGTTATTAGAAAGAAACAAGGAAAAATAAGGAGACTGTATTGACTTAACGATTTTGAAAAAGGATTTCTAATGCATGATTGCACTGCAGTAGAAGCCAAACACTAAAGATTTTGTACAAGAGCTTACACAAAGCGAACTCTCTTCACAATGCCACAAATTACCGAAACAACAGTTGATATGTTGATTAAGGAGAGTGTCACAAAAATACCAACAAAATAATATGCAACACATCTCACAATCAGGCAAAATTTTGATGCAATGAATGGGAAGAGATCAAGTAAATCTTAGTCCGCCGTGTGTTGTGGTGGGCTTCGACCCGTTTGTTACTCTACATTTCCTTTTGTCTTTTAATATACTTTGGGGCGGACACCTCTGAGTGTTTCCCCCTCCCTTTAGACTCAAAAAAAAAGTAAATCTTAGTCCTAACTGTACAATATATAGATTTTGAAAAGCACTACCCTGTCAATTAAAGAGTGCATGTCCCTTTTCTTCGTTGAGATATTATTTATCTTTTGTTACTTCTATGTATTCCATATTCTTTCTGTCCTCTTTATGTAATTTGCTCAACGGATCTCTCCTCTATATAAGAGAAACCTAAGACCTCGTGAATAAGCAAGTGATTGTTTTTCTAGTACCCCACCCATATGCCCTAGCCCCCACCCCCCAGCCTCGGCACTGACCCGCGTGTCCCCAAGCCCCACCTTGCGCTGCCGCAGAAGCACCACAGCAGCACCAGCGCCGCCGCAGCAGTGCCACAGCTGCCCCAGCACTGCCGCGACGCCTCCGTGATGCTGTTCAGCGGCTCCAGCGCCGCCGAAGTGCCTCTGCATCGCTGCTGTGTGCTGTAGCGTGGCCTCTCGCGCCTCCATGCACTTCCATGGCCTCTCCCGAAGTCGATTCATCTCCAGTCCGACTCTGAACTGCTGTCTGAAATGGTCTGATTTTCACCGGAGAAGATGATTTCATACCTATAAATTACATTTTCCATCCCTAGAGCGGATCAAGGTGTGACGAGGATGGTTGTATGAGTCTACACGTACAACCAATCCTCCATATGATCATGTAGACTCGCTCGGATCGGTCTACTTCCTAGTCGAGTTCCGTTTTGACCTTCAATTTCATCATGTCAGAGAATAATGGTAACATCTTTTCTTCATCTGGGGCCTTTAAGAGCCCAGCTCCCATCACGAAGATGGATGGGACCAACTACAAGTTGTGGTCCACGCAGAAAGTAACAAGGAACACAGTCTGACAAAGCCCGAGCCGACGGATAAGATCAGGGACAATTCTTCGTGGAAGCAAGATGACGAAAATGCATATATTTGGCTCTCTGGGACCCTCACCACATAGATTGTCAATTATATTATGAGCCATCCCACAGCCAAAGCAATGTGGGATATTATGGCAGCCATGTACAAGGTTTAAAAAGCCGGAGGCGATCCGAGGCGTTTCTCTGAAATTGACACGAGACATAAGCCTCGAGGTTGTCGAGGCGTAAACCTCAATTTCTTGGGAAAAAGTAAAATTAAAGCAAAATACATTGAAAAAAGTATATAATAATATTAAATTTTGTCAAAAACACATTCGAGAATAATTTAAAACTAGTAAAAGATACAATACCATAAGTGATGAAGGTATTGAATTTCAAACTAAGCCAATAATATACAGAATATCAAATTCCAATTCCAACTTCAATGATTCTATATGAATATTGAACTACAGTTTATACTCAGTGTTCATGAAATCGACAGTACGGGCTGCATATGCGGCCGCCTATGCACGTGCGGCATGCAGCTCGAACTGATTTCATGAATCGATTCATTATGCGGCATGCATATGCCCTGCATACTGCTCCAGTATCTTCAACTTTCTAATCCTCATTCATGTACTTAATTTCGTAGATTTGCATATTCTTCCATTCAATTGTAATAATATGATATGCATTTGTATGCAATTGCAATGCATTATACTATTATATATGTGCAATATTTTATATTTATCTCATGTATTATTTTCATGAGTATATGCAATGTATCGTTAAATATCTTAATATATGTCGATTGAGATTTTACTTATGTAATGCATGTATGTGTAATGAAGTTTTGTTATTAGGAATCATCTAATATGTGATGTTTTTATGGCTAAATGTTAGGTAACAAAAAGCATATACTCAACCATCTAACATGAATTGTTTTTCTTAGATATTCTGTAACTCCACTTAGATACATTCATTAGTTATGTTATTCATAGATATTTATTTATGTTTAAACTAAAAATTAGAAAACCGTGTATAACCGCATATGCCCCTGCATACCGCTTATTCAGTATTCGGTGGCATGTCCTAACGCATACGCATACCGCTTTCCTGAACCTTGTCTATACTTAATACTAAAGTACAATAAAAACCATAATCTTTAGTGCAAAGAAAAAATAATGATATGCCTTGAATCCCAATCATTTGTCTTCCTGTACTTAATTGGAGAACCGTCATATGCATCCCCTCCTGCCATATCATACCCCAACAAGACGGGGGTCTCACTAGTATTCCAACTTCAATAGATCCACAACTTATACAACCGAATAACATCAAGTTGCAAACTTGCAACTAATATAAAATATTTATTACAATTCAAACAAAAATCTGCGTGCAATAGAACTGGTATGTGCAGATGTATGATAAATTGAATATGATGTATACAAGATCATGGAGCTTCGCTTGTTTCAAGTGATCTCTTCTCTTTGCATGAAGCTATATATAGAAATATGCAAGGTTTAACATGGAAAAAAAACATAAACGTAAAATATATATATAATGCTTACCGAAAAATAGGGTCATGTGCAAAGCACATAACCAAAAAGGTAAAACAAAGCCCCGTGCTTGAGGCTGACGCCTCCGCCTCACCTCGAGCGCCTCGCATCTTGAGCGCCTTACGCCCAGTCAAGGTGTGCACCCCATCTAGAGAACCCGAGGCATGCGCCTCAAGGCCATTTTGGTGCGCCTCGCCTCAAGGCGTACGCCTTTATGCCTCGAGACGGTGCTTTTTAAACCATGGCCATGTATGCCCAAGCGAAGAACTAGGTCAAGATTCTTCAGCTTCAATTCGATATATACATGGTCAAGCAGAATGGATGTCCTCTGCATACCTTCTACTCTTCGCTTCGAGGCATGTTTGAGAAGCTTCACAACTTTATGCATGTTACTACTTCCACGAAGCAGCAAATGGCATATAGGAATACCACGATGGTTGGAGGTTTCTTGGCAACCCTAGATCTGAAATATGAGGCCGCACGCGCATAACTCCTTACAAGTGTGATCATACCTCCCATGGAGGATGCCTACAATTGTCTCAGCAAGCTTCTTAACCCATACGCTGCCACCACACAGACTTCCTCATCGATAGTTGCATCTCGCGACAGGAAAGGTTCTACACGGTTCAGAGGGTGTGGTCTCTGTAGCAGAGGAGGTGGACGTCAACGTAGCCCCTACACCTATTGTCGTCGTATAGGATACTCCAAGGACACGTGCTATCAAAAGCATGGATACCCCACATCTACTCGAATGGCAGAGCAGACTGAGCCTCCAGACACGTCAACTCCTCAAGCAGATCCGTGCAATGATGATATTGTCTCTCGTATACAGGAGATCATGACTCATATTGTTGGCACCACTATAGGTTCCTCATATGTTACAGCCGATACTAGAGACTCTTCGAGCTCCTCAGGTATAACATATGCTTTTACCAGTTGTAGCAGGGCAGATGTGACAGAATGGACCATGGTGCTTCCCACCATATGTGTGGAGATAGAGCACGGTTCAGCTCTTACAGGTCTATACCCTCCGGTAGATGGTCATCATTCCAAATGGGGTTTACTTACCCATCATCGGATAGGGAGAAGTGCATTTGACACTATCCATGCACCTGCAGAATGTTTTATATGCTCCTGATTTTTATATGAACTTACTTTTTATTAGTCAGATCATAAAGGATCTGTATTGTCATGCCATTTTTGACCCATCTTCTCTTGTGTTTCGAGACATACTCACGGGCAGAATGATTGGATGTGGCCATGAGCAGCGGAGGCTTCTACATACTAGTCCAGTCTCCTCATGTTGGTATCTATGCTATTCCTATTGGACCAATCTCACCGTACTTGGGGCATCTTCGTTTTGGTCATCTTCCTCTGCAAAAGTGTAATGTCCTTCAACAGATTTTTACGCGATCTTCCTTCCAGTACGAAGCTTACCAGCTTAGGAAACACTACCTTTCTTATTTCCTGACGTCTGAGTGGTAACAATACTCAGTTATTTGAGCTTATGCACTTAGATATATGGAGTTCGAGTCATGTTCATGATCGTCATGAACATCATTTTTATCTTGTTGTTGTGGATGCCTGTTCTAGACTTTCTTGGATCTTTTTGTTAAAAAACAAGTCTGAGGTTGGGGTTGTCATTAAACCTCTAGGGTGCGTTTGGTTCGTGGGTTATCCAGGGGTGGATAACCCGGTTTTGTGTTAGTGTGTTTGGTTGGTGGGTTAAGGGTTGGGAGGGTTTGTGTGATGTGATTGTATTGGAATTTGAAAAGGTTGGTAATTATTATGATATGATTGTATTGAAATTTGAAAAAGTGGGTGGTTGTTGTGATGTGATTGTATTGAAGTTTGAAATAATGAGTAGAAGTTGAGTATTTTATGATTTTTAGATGATATGATGGTATAATATATATTTTTTTGATGAAAAGATGGTGGACCCCACAAGTGGGTTAGAAATATGGGTTTTGGGGGGTAACCCACCCAAAGTGGGGGGTAACCCCCCAAACGAACACACCCTTAGGGTTTATTTAGTTTCCAGGTAACCCCAGGGTAACTTGGCATACCCCATGCTCTATCCCTGCATTCCTAGGTTGGAATTAGTCGTATGGACCAAGCAATTTCTTTGTTATAATATTTTTTAGGGTTTTTATTGGTTGTGTCCCTATGAGATGTTGCAATATCAGTTATACCCCTCCCTTTTTAGGAATATCAGTTGTGCCCCAGACTTCTTGGTATTTTATCACTTGTACCCCTCCGATTAGTTGTCGTTCATCCCTAACACAAACGGACATTAATTTTAGGGACCCAAAAGGAATTAAATTTAAACAAATGGTTGTTGTGGTCTTTCATCCCCCTCCTCCACCCCAGCCTCCTTCTCCCTCTCCTCCTCTGTCCCAGCCTCCTCCTCCGACTCCCCCTCCTCTTCCTCAGCCCTCATGCTCCTCCATCGCCCGATGTTCCTCCTCCTCCCTATCCTCCTCTTCCAACTCCCCTTCCTCTCACTCCCTTCCGTCCTAGCCTCCTCCTACAGCTCCCCTCCTCCCACTCCCCCATCTCATCCAGCTCCCCTGCCTCCTCCCCCTCATCCGACGCCCCCTCCTCTTCCTCAGACCCCTACTTCTCTATTGCCCTGAACCTCCGACCTAGCCTCCTCCTGCAGTTCCCCCACCCTCTCCCTCTCCCTTCTCCGCCGACTCATCATCCTCCTCCCCCTCCTCCAACGCCTCGTCCAGCCTCTCCCTAAGCCCAACCGCAACCGCCTCGCTGCTCCACACAGCATCGAGCCACATCTGCCCATCCGCAACGAGTCTCCGCACCGTATCCACCAGCTCAGTGTTGCGCCCCATCACCGCCGCGAGCTCCGCCTCCTTCTCGTGAATTCTTCGATTCATGTGCCGATCGGCCGCTAGGGCAACGACACCCCGATGTTGTTGTCCCACCTACTCGAGCCTCGTCCTGAACATGGCCACAAGTGTTACCCTCACCTCCTTTTTTGGACTCCGACAACAGCTTCCCGACGAGTATCGCCCTACCTCCAGGGATGTGCGCTCTGCGTAGTTATGGTGGGAGGGGGACTCGCAGGCGGAGCTGCAGTGGAGACGTCAGCGAATGGCTGAGTTGAAACTTTCCTTATAGAAAGGAAGCTAGACAACGGCAAGCCAGGGGATGTTGATGCCACACGAGTACATCGAGATGATACTAAGGAAAGTGCTCGATGTGTACCTCTAGAGGAGGATGGGTTGAAGCAGCAGTCGGGGTTTATTCTTCCAGATATGCCCCTCATACTATGCCATGGTTTGATTAAACCGTGGTTAAGTTCAACTTATGGATGGTCCAAGTAACAGAGGGGTACAAGTGATAAAATGTCAAGAAGTTAGGGGCACAACTGATATTCTTTAAAAAGGAGGGGTATAGCTGATATTGCAATATCTCAGAGGGACACAACTGATAAAAACCTTATTTTTTAACCACGTTCAAATAAAAAAATTATTATAAAAATATATTATAATCATTAAAAAAAGTAAATATAATGCATAATCAATGTCACATCACATCACATTTATCATTCCAACCCTCTTCAACCTTTCCAACCATCCAAACAGCTACTATTCACGGGAGAATACCCCAATCCAACCCAACCAAGTTAGCAAACAGGCCCTTATTAATGAAATAAAGAACATTTTCATTGTTATTATTAAATATTTGTGATCTGACAATGCCTTAGAGGTATGTACTTTACAATTATCCAAGTTCCTCAAGTTTTTGGTATTGTACACCAGACCTTGTGTTGCTACACATCCCAGTAGAACGTTGTTGCCGAACGGAAACACCGTCATTTACTCGATGTGACCCGAATCCTTTTGATTTAGAGTCATGATCCTCACTCTTACTGTGGTGATGTGGTCCTCACAGTTTGCTACTTGGTGAACAGTATGTCGTCTTTTGTTTTAGGAGAAAAGGTTCCTTCCTCAATTACATATCCGAGAAGGACATATTCTCCCTTATACCATGAGTGTTTGGTTGTGTGGTCTTAAATCACAATATGATGCCTAGTCATGACAAGCTTTCCCCTAAAGCTATCAAGTGTGTCTTTGTTGGCTACTCTCATACCCAGAAGGGGTACCGTTGTTTTGATCCGCTTCAAGGAAATACTTTATCAATACTGATGTCACATTCTTTGTGTTTGTTTTGTATTTCTCTCGTACAGGTGATAGGTTGACTCTATTTGACTCAGTTGAGGAGGTATACATGCCTCCTCCTATGGCTGCACCACCTCCAGTACCTACTTTGCCTCTACCATCTACACCACCACCATCTCCTCCAGTACCTACACCTGCTCTTGTAGCTGCCCTTAGAACATCACCTAGTACTTTGACTCAATTTTTACCATGTATATTTACTCGCAAGTCTCACACCGTGCCCCCTACTCATGGGCCTTCCCTATCATCCAGCACGCCCCAGGTATATAATGAACGCATTGTTTCTACTGATGGCACTACTGAGTGGTATATGAAGTAAGATTCTTTATGGGATGAGCAGGTGCCCTCTCAGAAGGATAGTTTACAAATTGAGGAGGTGGCAGATGATCTAGATGTGCATATTGATCTGCAGAAACAGAGATATCTTGTGTTGCATATCCTCTTACATGAGATTTGCCATGGCACTATATGTCGTAGAGATACCACAGACGTATCAAGAGGCTATACAGAACAATTAATGACGTCTTGCCATAGAGGAGGAGATGGTTGCGCTACAATCCTGTAGCACTTAAAGCATTGTTACAGCTTCTATAGGAGCATAAGTTGTTGGATGTAAGTGGGTGTTTACGGTAAAACACCGAGCAGATGGCAGCTTAGAATAAGGTTTTAAAAACCGAACCGAACGGTTGAACCGGTTAAACAAAGAACCGAAGGAAAAATGGTCCAACCATCCGGTTTTTAGGAAAAAAACCAGTCAAAACCGTTAAAAACCAGTTGGACCGCTTCAACCCAACCGAACAAATTGAACCAAACCATGGGTTCAACCATCTATTTAAAAAATAATAATTTCCAATAAATTGACAAATACAAACTTTGTCGGATATATTCATAATCTAGTCTCATTCTAACCCATAGTATAGTACCCCTTCATATTTCTCCTTCACATGTGCCAATAATTCATTATCACTTGTCCCTTCGTGCCATATGAGCATTGCCTCTCTCTTCCCACATTATGTGAGGTTGTCCACTTATAATAATAAGAAACGAAGAAGTTGCCATAGTCATAATATGAGAAGCAATAAATTTACAACACTTGTCGTCAATTAGAGTTTAAATCATTTTTTTACATCACATATACGTATTTATATGTATATATATCACGAAATATGATTATTATGCACTTTTGAATTTTTTAAAAACATTTATACCCCTAACTTTTATGCAATTTCACTTGCGATCCTATATTTTCTTAAAAAATTCACGATATCATCCTTATATTGGTATAAAATGAGAGCACAAGTGTACTAATAAAAGGCCACTACTATTGATTTTGTAAAAATATAGGGGACACATGCAACTGTATTAAAAATAAGGGTATAAGTGTTACTGGAAAAACTTTGAAGGACAAGAGTAAACAAATCATCAAAAGATATAATGTAGCACATTTCGTATATAGTTGTATGATATACTGGTCTAACTCGGTTCCCCCAGTTGAACCATACGAACCAAACCAACACTACAAAGGTTCGATCTTTTCCGGTTTCTTTGAATTGCTGATGTCATCACCATACGAACCATTGGTCTGAACATAAAAACCAAAAACCGATATATGTCCAATTTGATGTCCGGTTCGGTTTTTAAAACCTTGGCTTAGACCGCTACAAGGCAAGACTTGTGGTACGTGGGTTCACCTGGACATATGAGGAGAACTATCATAATACCTTCTCTCCAATGGCTAGGCATTCTACACTGTGTATTCTTCTTTTTGTTGCAGTGACACGAGATTGGTCTCTATATCTGCTAGATGTGAAGAACGCATTTCTCTAAGATGACCTACAGGAGGAGGTCTACATGCAGCAGCCATCTGGGTTCGTTGCTGAGGAGTGTCAGAAGATTTGCAGGCTTCATAAGGTGGTCTATGACCTTAAGCAAAGTCCAAAAGCATGGTTCCAGAAGCTCTCCGACTTGATAGAGCAGCAAAATTCATGAGATCAATAGTCGATCATTCACTATTTGTTCGAAGGACTCAAAGAGGTATTGGTGACATACTTGTTTATGTTGATGATATCATTGTTACAAGAGATGATGAGCATGGCATCCAGGCTACTAAGGATTTCTTAGGTCAGTAATTTATGACCAAGGATATTGGCAATCTATTCTACTTCCTTAGAATGGAGTTTGCCAGGAACCATCGAGGTCTGGTGATGACCTAGAGGAAGTATATTACAGATCTTCTCTCTAAGACATGCATGGCAGACTACAGACATGTCACTACTCCCATGGACTCGAGCATGAAGATATATGATGATGACACTGAGGAGGTAGAGAAGATGAGGTACAAAGAGCTCATTGGGAAGCCCTTATATATGACCATCACCAGACCAAATATATCATTGCAATAAGCAAAGTGAGTCAGTTCATAGAGCATCCTAGACATGCGCATATGGATGCAGTCCATATGATTCTGAGGTATCTAAATGCCTCACCTGGCACCAATCTTCTATTTTGCAATGTTTGTAGGAAGCTCCTTGGTGTCATGGAAGAGCAAGAAGCAAACAGTGGTTATCAGATCCAGTGCAGAATCAAAATACAGGATCATAGCATAGGCTAGTACAGAGATGATGTGGGCCATATCTATTCTTATTGATCCAACGTTGAGGCGCCACTCCCAATGCGACAATCAGGCTGCTCTCTGCATTCCCAACAACCCAACCTTCCATGAGAGGATCAAGCATATCGAGGTAGACTGTCACTACACTCAAGACATGACCCAAAAGGACTTCATCTCCACCACTCATATTAGTTCAAGAGATTAGACAACATACATGCTCACCTATTGGGAAAAAACCAATAACATGATATTCATAAGACCCACGGGCTCTCTTATATAAGAGAAAAGCCCTTGGGTAAATAACACGATAGGTACATGAGAAAAATGAAAAAACTTAAATAACACTAAAGATAAGAATAATCTCAACACTCCCCCTCAAGCTGGAGCATATATGTCTATCATGCTCAGGTTAGAAGAACATCTTTGGAACGGGCCTCCAGTAAGTGCTTTAGTGAATATATCTGCAGTCTGATCTTCAGTAGAAACATGAGGGGTAGATATGAGACCCTTCTGAATCATATCTCTTGTATTGACAATCCAATTTATATACTTTGTACGCTAATGGAATGCATGATTTTTTGCAATAAATAGTGTTGCCTGATTATCCCATAGAAGTTGCATAGGAAGGGGTACGTCAACAGCAAGATCAATCAGAACTGACATGACCCATAACATCTCTATGCATCCCTGAGCCATGGCCTTGTATTCGGACTCTGCACTAGATCTACCAACTACACTTTGCTTTTTACTTTTCCATGACACGAGTGATTTGCCAATAAATATAGCAAATCCAGAACTAGACCTCCTGTCCCTGGGGCATTGATGCAAACTATATGCAATACGAACGGAAATACGACGTGATGCAAGCGAGTTGTCTAACTGGGTAGGTAAAGCAATGGAAATGCTACGACACTTAAAAAAACTTGATATCAATAAATTTCAGCAACAAAAGATCGTGAGATACTCTACATACAGCACAATCTTATCACAAATTTAGGGCATTCCTAGTAGATAAAGGATTTTCAGGAAAGATATAACGATCCTGCGGTAAATAATGATCTCAATAATTCACCAAACCAAGCAGTAATATAGCAATTAACACTACTAATGACACTCAGATAGAATCACATGTAAGTGGCGCTCATACCACAACCAGCGGAGAGTTTCGGCGCGCTTCAGACCTGGTCGGCAGCGGGAATGGTTGCTGGGCGCTTGTGGCAGCGCGTGAGGGCCAGCGTGGGCGGGGAAGAGAGGCGGCGAGGTGGACAGCGGGCAGGTCGGCGTCTGGCGGCAGTGGGGGCGGCGGAACAGGGAGGCGAGGTGGGAGAGGGGTTTGTAGGGCGAGGCGGCAAGGAGGAGGCGGGGCACTAGGGTTAGCGTGCGGAGGGGGTGCGGATCGGTGACGGGAATGTAGGCGAGGGTTGTGGCGGCGGGATCCATAAGAGTAGTAGCAGGCTTGCACCCTATCATCCCTGTCTCTGAAAGAAGATCCATCACGAACTTTCTTTGGGTCATTATAAGACCTCTTTGGTTCCTGGTGAACTCTAACCCAAGGAAGTATCGAAGTGTGCCAAGGTCCTTAGTCACAAACTGCTGACTTAGGAACTCCTTGGCAGCCAGAATGTCGTGCTCGTCATCTCATGTGACAATAATATCATAAACATATACAAGGATAGCAACAGTACCTCTCGGTGTCTTCTAAACAAATAATGAGTGATCCGTTGTGGACCGAACAAAACCCTATTGCTCTATCAATTCCGATAGCTTCTAGTACCAACCCCTCTGACTCTGCTTCAGGTCATAAATTGCCTTATGGTGCCTGCACACCTTATGTGACTCCCCCTCAGTAGCAAACCCTAGTGGCTGCTGCATGTACACCTCTTCTTGTAGATCGCCGTACAAAAATGCATTATTCACATCCAGTTGGTAAAGTGCCCAATATCGTGAAACAGCGACTGATAGAAGAATGCGAAGACTCGAGTGTCTGGCTACAGGCGAGAATGTATCATGATAATCCACCCCATAGGTTTGGGTGAATCCACGTGCCACAAGTCTGGCCTTGTAGCGATCCACACTACCATCTGCCCTTTGCTTTACTGTAAATATCCACTTGAAGCTCACAACAGATGCTCCTGGAGGAGCAGAAACAATGCTCAATGTACCACGCGACTGTAAAGCTGCCATTTCTTCCTCCATTGCAAGACGCCATCTACTGTCCTGGATAGCCTCCTGATATGTCTGTGGGATAGAAACAGCAGAGAGTCCCACAACAAATTTCTTGTACTCCTCTGAAAGATGGTCCACTGAGACATGTGTAGCAAGGATAAGTAGCACACTGATGACAAGGCTTGTGCAATGCAATGGGCATGTCCAGGTCAACATCCTCGTCGTCTACTGGTATAACTTCAATCTGAGTATCTTTCAAAACACCAGCGCCATCAGAGGAAACAATGTGCTCATTACATACCTGGGACGTGCCGGATGATGTGAAGGGTGCATGAGCAGAGGGGCGAGTAGAAGACTTACGTTTGTAGACATGCGGAAGAAACGGTGTCTAAGATAAGGGAGGTGGAGGAGGTGGTGGATATAGTAAGGACTGGGACTCATCATCGGGTGAAGAAGATTGAGGTGATGGAGGTGGAGGAACAACTACATCCTCACTAAAAGTAGCTTGAAATAGTTTGTCACATGTAGGAGAAAAATACATGATAGACTCAAAGAATGTTACATCAGCACTGACATAATAGTTTCTTCCTACAAGATCAAAACAACGATACCCCTTTTCGGTACGAGAGTAACCAACAAAGACATATTTGACAACTCTAGATGAGAGCTTGTCACGGCCAGGGGTGAAATTGTGGACAAATGCCACATATCCGAAAGCTCTGAGGGTCAAGGAGAACAAGTCCTTCTCGGGAAACGCAATCGAGAAAGATAGAGAAAGAATTAGAGAAAGAATTAGAGTTGAATAAGTTAGAGAAAGAATTAGCCAAAAAGGAGTTGAAATGAAATTATTAAAAATACATGAAATTTTGAGCTATTTACAGGGGAAAAACTCCTTTATGTTGCGGCTTTGTATTGTTAATTTTATTTTGTACAATCTAATATATAATAATTAGTATGCTTTATTTACAAGAGTTATTTTGTTAATTTATTGATTTTATGGACATTTATTTGAGAATTTACTCAGGTTTTTTGCTAAGATCAAGATATTGAGATGATGAATCACGGATTCATCACCTGGCGGCGTGAGCGGAGGGGGGTTGCATGTAGGGTTAGGGTTTTAAGGTGGGATAAGGGAACCTCGGTCTAGGACCGTAGCTCCGATACCATGTTGGGAGAAAAGAAATTCATGCATTAGAAGAGACCCTAGGCCTCTCTTATATAGGAGAAAAGCCCTGGGTTAATTACAGAGAAGTACATAAAGTAGGCATAAATAAGAATAAAACAAACTGGAGATACAATTATCTCAACAATCTCCATATAGAAATGCATTTTTCACATCAAGTTAATAAGGAGGTCATTCACGTGAAACAGCAACAGATATGAGAATGCGTACTGTTGAGTGTCTGCCCACTGAAGAAAAGGTATCCTAATAATCCACGTCATAAGTATGGGTGAAACCACGTGCTACAAACCTTGCCTTGTAGCAGTCCACACTGCCATCCGCTCGTTGCTTCACCGTAAAAATCCATTAGCACCCCATAACAAATGCATTTGGAGGGGCAGAAACAACACTCCAAGTACCACGAAACTGCAAAGCGGCCATCCCCTCTTCCAAGGCAAGTCGCCAACTGCTATCATGTATAGCCTCCCGATATGTTCATGATATAGTAATAGTTGAAAGGCTCATAACAAACTTCGTGTATTCCTTTGAAAGATGGTTCAAGGAAGTATGCGCGGCTAGAGGATACTTAACACAGTTGCGACGGGACTTCCTCAAGGCAATACGTACATCAAGGACGTCAGCCTCTCTATTTTCTATTATCAGATTCTCTTGTGTAGTATCATGTGGATCAAGCATATCATCAGTGCCATTAGTAGAAACAATGTGTCCATTACATATCTTCGACGTGTTGGATGACTGGGAAGGCGCAGTAGCAGAGGGGCGAGTAGAGGACCTGTGAAAATAAAACTGAGGTAGGAATTAAGTCATGGTAGACGGATGTGGAGGAGGTGGTGATGGAGGAGGAGGTGACGGCGGAGGTGGAAGTGACTGAGACTCATGATGAGGACTTGTTGGTGGAGATATCGGTGGTGGAGGAACGAAGATATCCTCACCGGAGTCAGCATTAGATAATCTGTCACTTGTAGGAGAAAAATACACAATAGACTTAGAAAATGAGACAGCTGCACTCACATAATATTTTCCTTCAACATGATCAAAACACCAATACCCTTTTTGGGTACGAGAATAGCCAACGAACACATATTTGACAGCTCTAGGAGAGAGCTTGTCACGGCCAGGAGTAAAATTGAGGACAAATGCCACAGATCCAAAGACTCTAGGGGTAAGTAAGAGAGAATAAGTCCTTCACGAGAAATGCAATTAAGAAAGGAACTTTTTCTCTAAGCATAGTGGATGGCATGTGGTTCACTAATTAACACACAGTAAGAACCGCATCACCCCAGAAAGAATGAGGAGCACGACTTTGAATCAAAAGAGTCCTTGTGACATCCAAAAGATGACGGTGTTTGCATTCAACAATACCGTTCCGTTATGAAGTGTAAGAACACGAAGTTTGATAAACAACACCAATAGATCTGAGGAAGTTTGATAATTGTAAAGTAGAAAACTCCAAGGCATTGTCAATGCGAATAAATTTCACATTAGCAGAAAAATATTTTTAATCTCAATAAGGAAAGATTTGATAATAGGACCAACTTCCGACTTATTCTTCATAAGAAATACCCAAGATAATCTAGAATAACATCTACAGCTCCTATATAAAATCGATGTCCCTGAGGATCGGGAACGCGACTAAGACCCCGGATATCAAAGTGAACCAATTCAAACAATTGACCACTGTGACGACTCTGACGACTTGGAAAGGAGGAACGATGGTACTTCCCAAGCTAACACGCCTCACACTCCAGACTAGTACAAGTAAAGATCTGTGGGAGGACATGACATAGCTTCTCCAGAGGAAGATGTCCAAACTGAAGATGCCACACAACAGGGAGCTAGGTCCAAAAGGGATAATAGCAGCCCCTGCACAAGGAGACTGGACAAGTCTGTAAAGTCCCCTCTGCTCAAGGCCACATCCAATCACTCTGCACGTGGGTATGTCTTGAAATACAAAAGAAGAAGGATCAAATATGGCATACAATGTAAGTTTTTTGTAATCTGGCTAATAGACAAAAGATTCATCTGAAATGCTGGAGCATGTAAGACATTTTGCAGATGCAACGAGGGAGCTAGGACAATCTCCCCCTGACCAACAATGGGTAGATGAACCCCATTGGTAATAACCATTGATCTATTGGCTTCAAAAAAATTAACCATTGATCTACTCGTAGGGATAGATCTGGAAGAAGTAAAATGTGCTCGATCACTGTACATATGATGAGATGAGCCAGAGTCCATGATCCAGTTAGACAAATACGAACTGTTGCTACTAGTAAGGGCATAAGCAACACCTGACGAACTCGAAGAGGCTCTAGTGATATGTGCAACATCTGAAGAACTTGTAGGCCAAGTAGTTGGAGTAGTCATCATCTCTCGTAGCTTGGAAAAATATCATCAAAGCGTGCATCATGAGCCAATGCAGGTGTAGCCGGAGGTTCGGTCTGCTCAGCAACTCGGGCGGAGGTTGGATACCTATGCTTTTGATAGCACAGAATGACATGGACGATGGCAATGTGAACATAGGCGTCGTTGATGACCTGCTCCTCGACCATGTGGTACTCAGCCACGGAACTGCGAAATATTCCCTCTGCCACGAGAGACTGCCATAGCAGAAGGAGTCTGAGCCACAATATTACATGATGTGGTAATTCTGCTCAATCTCTTGTAAACCTCCTCCATTAGAGGTATCATCTCTCTTATATGTGTTGCATCGTACTCAGAGTCTAAAGATGACAAAAATACTCTCGTCATAGTAGCATTGTGATATGATTGTTGTTGCTCAATGCTCGTAGTAATAGGCATGAAGCTATGCAGACGCTCAAACAAGCCTCTAAGATGCGAGAAGTGAACATGAAAAGGTCGACCATTCTGCTTAGTCGAAAAGATATCAAATTGCAACTGTAAAATTTTGCTATAATTTTTCGCATGTCTGTATGCAGCTGCTAAGATATCCCACATGACCTTTGTAGTGGGTTGATTGACAACATCATTGGCAATCTCCATGGCGAGCATCCCGGAGAGACAAATGCGAGCATAGGCATCATCTTGCTTCCAAGAAGCATTAGCCCTAGTCTTGTCCTCCGACTCTAGATCTGTCAGAATGTGCTCCTTGTTATGGCACTGTGTCAGATTGCGAAACTGCATGGACCACAATTCGTAGTTGATCCCATCCATCTTCACGATGGGAGCTGAGCCCTTGAAGGGATCGGATGAAAAGACATCACCCTTGTTCTCTGACATGGTAGGAAGGATGCCGAAATCCAGAACAAAACTAAGGACTAGACTATTATAGCTGAGTCTTCACAATCACATATAGAGGATTGGTTGTATTGGTAGACTCATACAACCATCCTCATCTTTTGTCTTTGTAGGCTAGTTGTACGGACGCAAAGAACAGCGGTGCACACAGATGCACGCAGGATGCATGGGATGCACGTTGATGCGTACAGGAGGCACGTTGATGCGCACAAGAGGTGCACAGGTGCTGCCCTACGCGATGTGATGCGTACAGGAGGGCGGGAGGGGCGCATAGGGGCATGGGCGATGGGGCATCGGAGGGCGGTGGGGCGCACAGGGGCACACGCGGGGGCAGTGGGCAATGTACAGGAAGGGTGTTGCGACGAGCAACATGACGAGGGCGGTGGGCGATGCGCGAGACGGTGTGGTGCACAGGAGGGGCGGTGCTTTGGGCGGGGCTCACGGGGAGGGGCCGCGGTGGGGGGCCGAGAGGGGACGCAGTGCATTGGGCGTGTTGCGCAAGGTGGGACGCGCGGGGAAGGGGAAGGACGGTGCGGCGGCGGCTCGCGAGGGAGGGGGCGGCATGTGGGGTGGGGTTAGGACTAGGGTAGGATACAGAATCCCGATCTAGGATCGTTGCTCCGATACCAAGTTGGGAAAAAACCAATAACCTGATATTCATAGGACCCGTGGGCTCTCTTATATAGGAGAAAAGCCCTTGGATAAATAACACGATAGGTACATGAAAAAAATGAAAAAACATAAATAACACTAAAGATAAGAATAATCTCAACATCACCAAAGCTCTAACCAGAGGATCTTTCCAAAGATGTTCCAAATCAAGCATGATTGATATCGACGTTACAATTTGAGGAAGAATGTTGAGATATTATTCATCTTTTGCTTCTTTTATGTATTTTCTATCCCTTCTGTCCTTTGTATGTAATTTTCCCAACTGATGTCTCCTTTACTTGAGAGAACTCGAGAACTTTAGGAATAAGCAACTGGTTGTTTTCTTTAGGAATAAGCAACTGGTTGTTTTCTCCCAACAAAGGGGAGAGAAAAAATGTTTTCTCCCAACAAAGGGGAGAGAAAAAAAAGATAGAGACCACAAGCACACCGATCCTAGTTCCCAATACTCGGATATCTCAGCTGCAATCAATCTCCCCTTTCAGATCTTATGTCGTCACTGCACCTTCCTTCGCAAGATTCGCAAGTATATCCGCCATCACCGCGTCATTCATAGCCGTCTTCTCCGGCTAACCCTCGTCGGTATTGGGCAAAGCTTCAGGCTTCAACAGCAGAGCTACCCTCGACACCACTCCCTGACCCCCAGATTAAATTTGACTCTACCAACTTGCGTGTAGTTTTCTAAATCCAAGGGAAGCAGCTCCCATCCATTGGCGTCAGATCAAGGCACCGGCCCATCAGATAGGATCTCGAACTGGGACACGATATTTGACATCAAAATAAAAGGAGGAATTTAACAGGGACTTCCTAAACAGTGACCAACCTCCGGACGTGAGGGCTGCGGGAGGGAGGGGAACAACAGTGGCTTCGGCAAGAGTTGGTGGGGCCCTTCTGGGCGCTGGATGCTGCAGGCGGATCGGGGCTGGGAAAGCGGTGGTTGGCGCTGGCGGAGGGGGCAGTGGGGGGTTCAACGGAGGCGGGGCTGTGGTTGGAAGGCTCTCGAGGGGTTGTCGGCGGCGACGAAGAAGAAGAGCGGCCGTGGGGCTTTCCTCTGGTGAAAAAAATGGAGGGGAAGGGGCAATCGGGTGTTCTGAGGGGAGCGGCGATGCCCACTAGGCGCCAGCGAGGACAGGACGCCGAGTCCACTCGCCAAGTCTCGCGATGTGTCCCTGCATTGGCGTGCGCGATTTCGGGAACAGATCTGAGCCCTCGGCCAGATCCAACGGCCGTAAGCAAGACACGTACACCAGAAAGGAATAAAGCTTGGGAAATTATGTCTAGAAAATAACATAATTACGAATAAATTAACTCAAATGATATTTTTCCAATTTTACATAACTATGAAGCAGAGTTAATGATCTTGTGTATATATAGAGTATATGATCATTAATGTGAATGATGTTTGAGTGATGTAGTAACAGGTACATATCTATTTATTTTATTGTAATAATGCCAGTAAAAAAACATATATGTGCAAGTCCAAATTATCTATTCCCAACCAGTAAGACAATTAAATCAGCTAAATTTGGATGTACAATATCTCAAAGACACTCAACATTAACTCATTTGACTCCTAAATAATGTATCAAATAAAAGATGGTCGGATTTGTATGAAAACTCGCATTGAGATGGCATATGTGCAATTGCGAAAAATAAAAAGATATTTGTATAATATTTTAGTATTTACGAAGCATTCGTGCATGAACTTCGGGAAGCTCAAATTTTAACTATACATTTTGTAACATAAAAAGGACATATAAATAAATAAATAAATAAATAAAGCAATATCTATATGGCTATGTGCAATTATGCAAACAAGAGAGGTATCTGTAAAATAATATTAAATGATCATGGGGAAATGTTTGAATTTTTCAATGTGCCTACATAAATCACCATATAATTCACCTTTTAAGTTATCTTAAATATGTTGGCAAATTAAAGTGTTCTATTAAGTTATAAGAACATATTCCATCTCTTTATGGTAGGGCATGAATATATGCAGATGTATTTGTATATGTGCATATTCTTTGATGGGTTAAAATGCAAATAATCTTTATAGTTCTCGAATTTAGAAAAAAGTTATGGTTCCCTAAGGTAAAGGAGGTTTGGGTGTATTTCTTCTAAATTCCACATATTTGAAGAGAAAGAGTATGTGAAAAGAATAATATTTTATCAATTGTTGACCTGTGGTTGACCTTCTTTCAACCTTTGAAGGGCATCCTTTCCACAAGATTTAAGACATGTCTTATTTATTTTCTTATAGTGATATTGGAGTCAGGTTGTTTATCAAATCATTAAATTTTGATATTGATATAAAGTTAAAATAAGTGTTATCATTGCTTAATGTAGTAGTGATTGTTTTTCATATTGACTTGATCGCGTGTATATATATTATCATTGAATCAAAACAATATATATATATATATCATTGTTTTGATAAAATAGAACTATCAAAGTTTTTTATTTCCTTTCGATTTATGAAAATTATAATTTGCATTCAATTTTCATATAAAAATTCAATATTCCAAATTATCTAGATTATATAGATTGTCATTGGGCTTTTTATTAATAAAATCATCTGCATCTTTAATGGGTGCTTACAAATACATTTTGTAAAAAAAATAAAGGGATTTTTACCTATGAACCATGTAAACTTTGTAAAGTACCTTCTCAACTTTTGAAATAACGTAATTCCCCCTCGATCACGTAAACTTGCCGACTCTTATCCCACAGACCATGTGGTTAACCCACATCCATTTACATGTTAAAACTAACCGGATTCTGTTACGTTCTTTTACATTATACACTTTTTTTATCAAGATTACATTGAAGTGTCCCTAACACCCCCTTCCCCCTCCCCCTCCATTTCTCCACCCAGCACCACCCACCTCCTCGACCTCCGTCGTTATTGCCCTCCTCCTCGACCTCCCCCTCCCCCTCCAAGTCAGTCGCTCTCACCCTCCTCCTCCAAGTATGCCGCCCTCACCCTCCTCCACCCTGACCTCCCCTTTGCCCTTCTCCTCCTCGACCTCCACCCTCTCCCTCCACCTCCAGGTCATCCTGTCCTCTCCATCCTCCTGAACCTCGCCCTCCTCCTCCTCGACCTCCACCCTCGCCCTCCACCCCCAGAGTAAAATTTTTCAATGTAAGCCTCTCCAGTTGGAGGGCATCATGGCAGGTGACGCCTTCGCCTCCCTTCAGGCAAGGTCGCCATCTCCAAGTGAACACCTCGTAACCAACGCCTCCCGAGGCAGCTGCACCCGCATACAAGCAACCCACACTTACTCTGGATTCCTTAGCCAAATCCTACAGAAACCCTTCCAGATCAACGGTCTCTTGCTATGACATCAAACAGACAATAACAAAGCTACAGAACTCTACCCTCGTGCTTCACCTCCATTTCTTCCCGCCCTTGTCCTCCTCCCTGACCTCCCCCTTCACCTCCAGGTCCTCCCGCGCTCGCTCTCCTTCCCGACCTCCCCCTCACCCTCCAGGTCTGCATGTCCTCGCCCTCCTCCTCCCCTGCCTCTCAATGCGCCGCACCAAGGACCATCATGAAGGATATTGAGAATCCTCAAGTGCATCACGGAAGCGTGTTGATCGCATCTTATGCGATCGGGGCGACTAGTCACACTAGTCGCTAGATGCAGCAGAAATTGAAAATTTTTAATCAAGTGATGAAACCACATGATCACAAGAACATTTCTTGGATCGTTTCATCAAACCACAAAGTATAAGAAATACCGCTTGGAGCGTGGTTGTAATCACGAGATCTCTAAAGCAAGAGATCCTCCTGTCTTAAGTCCAATCCACGAAGATGGCATTTGCGGGTGTTCTGATGACCGAAAATAAATCACTCACTATCCGGGCAAAGGTAAAAATCAGTCAAAGGTCGTTGTGACCCAAATAATGAGGCTCAGCCAATCAAGAAAATCATACCACCAAAATTAAAGTAATCATAATAAAATCCGATATAGCGGTCTCGCTATTTATTTAACCTGGTATAGCGACCAGGAAGGAGCATGGATTGGCTCAAAAGAGCCTACAAAGTAGTCGAAAAATGAAATAAAAGAATAAAATTTTTTGGTGGATTTTATATTTTTAATTTTTTTGTGATTTTATATTATGAAGAAAATACAAAACAAGATAGAAAGAACTCAAACAACAATTTATTCAACACATCAAAGCAACTCAAAAAAATGTAATAAAAATATTTTTGGGTTTTATAATTTTTTAAATGTTTTTGATCATTTTCTAAGAATTTTATGATTTTTTATGGATTGTATAAATTGAAATAAGTTTTTATGAAAACTAGAAATGAAAACTAAGCTACAGGGACAAAAATTGCATTTTTTTTAATTTTTTTAGAATTTTTACTGATTTTTATAAGATTTTTAGGGTTTTCCAATTTTTAGGTGTTTTATAAATTCAAATTAAGTGAAATTTGGACTGAAGCAAGTAAATATGAAAAAAACAGTACTTAATTTTTTTTTACAATTTTTGGATGGTTTTTGATATTTAGTTGATTTTTCAATACAAACAGTAGCAAAAATGAGTGCTTTTTTATTTTTCAAAAATAGCAAACAGTAATAAAAATGTCCCAAAAAATATTGAAATTTTTACAATATGGCAGGAGCCACGTATCCAAATTTCACCAAATTTGGAGTTGATTTGATATTTTATTCGATCATAAAACAAGCCACAGCACACATGGACCTAAATATAAGAAAAATAAGTTTCAGGGGGGCTCAAAGATAACACGTGCAAATATGGGGATAAACGTGCAAAAAGCCCAGAAGGGCATGAGGTACGCACGTGATATGCACTTAGAGGGACTAAAGCATCATTCCTATTTATAACAGATCAAACAATAACATCCAGAAAGCCAAAGCCCATACATGCAATTTGTCCAAAAACTCACGCGTCGAAGCACGTGCACCACATACACAGGGACTAAATCTAATATAACACTAGGGTCCAAAGTGTAAATTTCCCCAAAGAAAAACAATTACTCTAAGTATTTACAGGACTAAACTATAAATGCGAAAAGGAAAGGGGCCTAAGTGATATTACCCCTTTTATTAAGAATTCACGCCTGAAGGGAGTCCACATGTGCGATCCGACAACTGAGACGTGTGGATGCCTCTTCGACGATCGACGCTCCAGATGAGATCCTCAGATGGATTGAGCGGCTGAGAGCTCCCCAGGAACGGACGGCGGCGATTAGAACTGGGGCGGGGGCTCGATCTAATGACGGAGGAGGGTTCCGGATGAACAGCTCGCCGACGAACTTCGACCGGCCAATACGCGTACCTGGGTCCTCCTCCGATGCTTCTTTGAGAGGGGAAATGAAGCTCGAGGTCGTCCACAGCTACTGTTGGTCTCCGATAAGGCCAAGGATGCGCGAGGCGCCTCGGCGACGTGAAGGTCCTGGAGCTCTTGTGCCCGAGTGGTTGGATCCCCAGACAAGGTCCTTCTTCGATTAGTCCTGCACAGGAAGAAATCTGGGTCGAGGGAAAAGTGCCTCGACCCAGATAGGGGCGAAGGAGGTGAGCGTGTGGCGCGGGGCGGTGCCCTCCGGTGAAGCGACGGTGGAGGAGGGCGATGAACCTGACCCTGGGCGAACTAGGGTGAGCGAAGGGGCGAAGAAGATTTAGAGGAGTCTGGTGAAGGTGATGGAGTGGTCGGCAGGGTGAATGGGTGGTTGGGTGAAGCTAGGTGGTCCGATGAACGGTGGAGCTCAAAACCTAAAAATCGAAAATCAGAAGAAACTAGAAGAGATCTAACCTAATGGATGGTTGTAGTCGTTTGTGCTGGAGGTCGGAGACCTCCAGGGGTCGTCTCCTCGATGGATTGACGGGTCCAGAGGCTCGAGCTCGCCTCACGGTGGAGCACGACGATGGAAGTCGCCGGATCAGAGGCTCCCGGCTGCTCGTCCCTCACTGCTACTCACTCGCACACGGCTGTCACTCAGGTGAAGGAGAGGAGGTCATCGGAGGAGAGGGGGAAAGCCAAAGATGCGGAGGAATGCGGCTGGAGCGGATGTTATATACAACTGCAAGTCTGATAAGGTGGGAGAAGAGCACGCGGATCGATGCACTGATCCCTAACATGAACCTCGGGCGTGAATCTCGGATGAAGGAGCTGCAATCGGAGCCCGAGGTTTGGGTAAATGGGAGACGGATCACGTCTGCATAAATGGGAGAAGTCGGGTCGAGACGCAGTCCGCGAAGCAGAGTAGTCCAGGGGGGAAGTTGACCGGGGGTCAACATCCCCCATGGACCAATCAGGAGGCGCCGCCTCATAACTATTTGGAAATTAAATAAAAAATAGTAAATGGCCTTATTTCAAAATATTTTCAACATGAAAAATGTTTATTTATTTTCAAAGTATTTTTTTATGATTTTTATTTTTTTTAAAAAATAAATTATATATATACAATATATATTATTATATACAGGTATAATTACCTATGTATTTTTTATTTTTATTTTTATTATTTTATTTATGTACAATTATCCTAATTTTATATTTTATTTATTTACATCATAAAATTTCGAATATGAAATAATTTTTATTTGATTTTTATTAATTATTTACAAAGGTAAAATAAATAGGTCTTTTATTCATATATACATGGTATATGTACACTGGGAGAGAGAAATTATTTATTATTATTTTTCTTTTATTTTCTCATTTTTATTTTATTTTTATAAATATATACAAGATAAAAGAAACCCATTTTTATTTTTATTTTTAAGAAAATAAAATATATACACTAAGAGGGGGATTTTGTACAAGGTTGAGTTACCTTATTTCTCTGTACTTATTTTATTTTGCGATCAGGCCCATATTGGACCCTCCCTTGGCTTCAGGTCACTCAATATTTATTCTAAATATTTCCTTATTTTTTTCTTTGTTTATTTATTCTTTTATTTTTGCACAAAAACACGCTGATTATTGTTATTTACACAATGCATGCTATTTGGTAAATTATTATATTTACAAACATATACATGGTGTTTTGCAAAGAATTTTAGCTAAAATAAAAGAATAAAGAGTAATGAATGAGGATTCATCAGCGCGATGATGAGATGCGTTCCTCCCGCAATCCTCGATGAAGATCCAAGCTACGAGTCCATTGATTTTGTCCAACGAAATCCGTCGTCTTCCTTTAGAGCCAGCAGCCCCAAAGAAGAAGGAGATCCTCGAGTCGTCGAAGGCGAAGGTGAGAGACTCTCTTTCTCAATACAAGATGGACGTCCACCTTGAAGAAGAGAGAGAGAGAGAGTAGGCGAGAATGAGAGAGAGAGTAGTAACCTTGTACAACTCTTAATTATGTACCTTTGAAAGGCTAGGTTAGACCCCCTTATATATTAGTTTAGGATCTAATGGATCTCAATCCATGGGACACATAGGTCCAACGACCAAGTTGATCTATGTATTAGTCAATGGCTATGATTGTTGTTGGTTAAAAACCAACAACATTAATTTATATTTAAATCAAATATATGTTACAACATTATCAATATAATTTAATTTAACATAAATTAATTGTCAAGAGACAATAAGTTAAAAAGAATGAGGAGATAATTAAACCACCCCCCGAAATAGGGGGCGTCACCCATGGATGACGCCACCCTATTTTGTGGTGATTTTATCTCCCATTTTATTTTATCTATTATCTTTTAATTACATTTGTAATAACTATTATCACAAAATTATCCACCAAACTAGTTCCAAATTAATTTGTGAATATTTCAATCATGCCATTGAAAAATATGTGAATCATATTCACAACCCAAACTAATTTGTAAATTACATTTCCAAATAATTAATTAATGTAAATCCAATCTACATTAATAATTAACAAATGTTATTCACAAAATTCTCTCTCTTCGATATGTATATTATAAATCATATCTATAATACATAAATATCATGGATAGTATTATCCATATTCTATAATCCTTGATAATTAAATACCATTTAATTATCTTGGATAATCATTCTCACAATATGAATCTCATTCATATTATGCTTGATAATTAAATCTCATTTAATCATCAAGTCCTTCTTGTTTGGATACATAATTCATCAAATGAATTATTCTTGAACCCCTTCAAGAATAATGTGCTTTCTCCGCAGATACTTGGAGATAAGGACAGGGCGATTGTATTGTTCCATGTATAGTGACTCGGATATTGAGATCTCATTTCAAATCCAGATCTTACGAACATCTGACAGATGCTTGATTAAATCAAGACCGCAAATCTAATCTTCTTATTGCATCTGAATCTCATTCAGACCAATGTCCAATACTTGGACCAAGATCAGAATGCTTCTCTGCTGAAGGAGTCACTAAAATCCAGACCTGTTTCATCACCCTCTCAGAATGGAAGCGTAATGGTTGTACAATCGTTTATGATCACATCACCCTCAAGTATTCCCAATACCTGTACATCCTGTAGACTGGAAGACCTATGATCAACCTGAAGATCAAGATCAATTTTACACTGTCTTCTTCAGGGTTTGATCATCAAGTTTCTCAATCTTGGTCATTGGGAATTGGTATCGCTCATGTGCTTTCCCAAAGCATATATCATACCTTCAAATTCATGTCATGCTTCCAAATCACGACGACCATGCATGGAATTTGATTGATCCCAATATTTCATGAGTGAGCTCATGTCTTTCGATTCATAAATGAACATGTATGATCCCTTTGAGAGATCGTATTACTCATATGCCCTTACATGTACACCAATGCGCCGGTGTATAGACCTTGGTTAGGTCATCAACCTATTAGTCTGCTGACGAGCCACAGACCTACCCTTTTTATGACCTACCCTTTTTATGTTGTCTAATTGACTATTTCGTTGCAGTCGGATAAATCCGCGTCGATCAAAAATAACCGCACAAATCGATGAATCGTCGAATGAAATTAATATGCAGTTTTATGTTTGTTTAGACTGGGCAAGCCCAGGGTCGACTCAAGGAAGCAAAGGAACAACTCGAGATCAGATTAGAGGGATTAGATTACGGTTTTCTAAGTGGGATTTTTTTATAAATTTTTTATGCGATAAAAATGCCAAATGCAATGAAGCAAACGAACTAGGTTATTAAGAAAATCAACAACTTAGCCAAATTTAATTTTAATCTGAAATTATTCCAAATTAACCAAATTATAATTTTCTTGTGAACCTAATTCAATGAGTAATGCAAAATGTATTTTTTTTGGAATTTTTGGATTAAAAAAGCGTAAATGAAAAATGCAAACTTTTTGCGGTTTTTATGCAATTTTTCGTGCAAATGATAAGCAAAAATTATGAAAAATTTACTGGAAGTTAAATATAATGAAATTAAGCTACCCTAATATTTTTGGAATTTTCTGACATTTTATGATTTTTTTGTGAATTTGTTTTACTGAAAACAGAGCGATTGTGAGTCTTTAATTCCTAATTAATCCACGAAATCAAATTATCCAAAAACCTATTTATCTCAAATAGATATTTTAATAAGGAATCCAGAAGCTTTGAAATTTCTCAAAAATGTTATTCGTAGAATTAATTAAAAATCAATTACAGAAATCGCTAAGGAATTTATTTTATGCACAAGACAACTCCTAATTGGACAAAATTTAGGTTATAATTAAAGCACAATTAGATGCACCATCTACAGTTTTTTCGCAATTTTTGGATCAAAAATAGGCCTGTGCGAATTTCAAAGCATAATTGGGTAAAATATCACTGATTTTCAATCTCTGATTTATAATAAATAATCCGATGATGATAAAAATTCAAATAAATAGCCACAAGATAAATAATTAGTTTCTCTACAACATGTTATTTTTTTATTAAAAATTGATGTAAAACTGATGTCTAAATTAACGCTCAACGTCAAGGGTTGCCAATGCGAAATAGAATTGGAAACAATAAACTCAAATTGTGCTTAAGGGCACTTCTACATATACGGAAACTTCAAGGAGAGAACTTGCCATTTTCACATGAATAAAAATAAAGGCAAATGGACCTTCTCTTGTCCAGCAAGTTAGGGCAAAGCACGAACTGGATGTGGCGGCTAGGGCTCGAGGTGTGACGGCGGCAGCGGCCTTCGAGGCTGGCGACGGGGCCGGCCGCACAAGGCGGAGCGCATGACGACGTCGGCAGGAGGGCATGCGGGCTGCGGTGCCGCACGTGGCGGTGCGGTGGCGCTAGCTCGTTGCGCGCGCTGGGATGGGAACCACGCACGGGGGAGGCGACGGCATGCGCGGGCGGAGCGGCAGCCGCGGCTTGCCGCGGCAGCGGAGGAAGGTTGGCGGTACGTGCAACAACGTGGCGCCGCCATGTCAAGGGCAATCGCGGGACGTGGCCGTGAAGGCCTGGAGGCACAGGGGCGGCAACCTGCTGCTGCCCCTTTTTTGTTTTTTGTAATTTTTTGTATATTTTTTTACAGGAAATAAAATGCAATGGATGAGTGGTGGTTGTGTGTGATTTTTGTGATTTAGATGTGGTGAAAACAATGAAGATGGTGATTGTGATTGTGGTGGTGTTTGAATAAAATTATGGTAAAAATGTGATGAAGATGCACAAGAAAAACAATAGATGTTAGATAAAGAAAATGAAATGAAAAGATAGGATAGAGAATACTTACCTGCGATTGCCGAAAGTGGAGCCGCGTCGTGCGGCTTCCGTCGTGGTCTCGAGAAGGATGGCAGAGTCCTTCGAAGCCGAACAAGTCCAATTGGATCTCGCGATACGACAATGGTGATGCCGCAGATCTTGCCTTGAGGTTGTAGTCGCTCGACTCATCTCCTACAACTGTCACCTGAAGGTTAAAGGGGCTCGACCTCACTTCTCTCGAAAACGACGGATGGAGATGAATGAAAGAGGAGAGGAGAATATAAAGAGGAGGAGGGAGTTAGAAATGAAGTGAAGAAAGTGGAGTAATGGGGAGTTGATGGCTTGGAGTGGAAGGCAAGTAAGGGAGAAGTGGTAAAAGGGAGTAAAATAAATAAAATAATAAAATAATATAGCAGGCTACTAAAAATAATTAAAATAGTAATAATAAAATAATAACAATAATAAATCTGAAAATAATAAAATAAATTCGATAATAAAAAATGGGGTGACATGTGGCGGCTCCAGGAGCTGCCACATGTCGCTCCTAGAAAATTCAAAAATTAAATGTAAAGAAAATAAAAAAGAAATAACAAAAGGGATTAAATCAAAAGTGGTCAACATAGAAGTTTCTCATCTCGACGAGATCTACAACTTTTGTGAAGGGCTGAAAATCAAAGGAAGTGATCTGTACAAAAATGTATTTTTGGGTGGTACCTTATAGATATAAAATACCGCATTTTATCTTTTGTAATTTTTTTGTCATTTTTCAATAAGAGAAAAATCAAAATAAAAATAGAGAAAATATGAGAAGAATATTTGCAACTTAATATATTTGTTTAGATTTTTAATAATTAGGAAAATAAAATGGTAAAATACCTGGGCAAAAAGGGCAATATGTACAATATACAAAAGGGGCCCAAAACCCAAGTTTTGCATACGAGGTCCGATTTTAATGAAATTGGCCTTGTTTTGAAGGTCTCTGAATGTATATTACTTTAAAAGTGAGTAGACCTAAATCGGACACTGTATGAGAGAGATATGTGCATTCTTAGGTCTAAGGTCTCCAATTGGGTTTGGGGTTTTATTGGGTAATTTTACAAGTTAGTATTTTTTTGATATTTTTCTTGAATTAGTGTTAGTAATATATACACCATGGAATTGATTTTATTAGATTTGGAGTTAGTATAAAATATATACAAATAGGTGAAATATGGTAAATATACAGGTGAATATTTACAAGTGAAATTGGCTTCTTATTTATGCAATATAAATGCTAAAATGCAGACGTTATCAATGTATGCATGAATTCTAATTATGCAATATACGTGGAAATATGCATCTAATTGCTCGGGAACAAAGCTCTATTTTCAACTTTTAGAGTCATGAATCACAGATTCATCATCTGCCAAATGTACATACTCAGACATATAGTAACACATCTGTCTCCGGTCAGAGGATGCGTGCCTATGCTGTGACAGCATTCACCATAGGACTTAGGTTATATCGATCTCGCTAAGTCAACCCTTTGACCTAACTAATCTGACACCTCTGAATCACTATTCCCATGCAGAGGACCTGTATCAAGAGGTCGATCAGATATCAACGTATGTGAGAAAGGATTGCCATCTCCTACTCAGGCTGGAGATCATCTCTTAATAATCATTTGACGGTGCTTGATGAGTCCTCTATCTAACTCCTTAGATATTCATCCAAATATCAGCCTCTATGATTCATTTAATGAATCAACAGCTATATGATCATCAAGATGGCCATGGTACATAACCCTAATTGTACAGAGGGACCTTATAGTGCATTCATTTATTTAATTTTAGAAAGGGAGTGAAACATCAATAATTTTTATTGATAAACATATATATTACAATAACATTTATTGTAAGAATGGTTCGCCCATGGCTCACATGTCTAACACACCATACCAAGGACGAGAGTCGGGGATGGTGCATCCGGATGCCCGCCACGAGAGCAGAGGAAGAAGCTGCAGCTGCTGGAAGGATGAGGAGAGAAGAAGGAAGAGAGAATGTGTGGCAAAAACCTACCATTGGATTTGTTTGGGTTTGTGATTAGCTCAACTTAAACCCAAGCAAGTTAATCCAAGAAGTCTCAAATTAACAGCAAGATCTTTGGGATAAGACGAATTAAGTTTATGGGGTCGAAGAGGAATTACGTTGTTTCAAATGTCGAGAAGGTAATTTCCAAAATTTATAGGGTTGATGAGGTAAAAATCTTACAAATAAATATATTGGGGATGTTGCGAGAAAACACGATTTAATCATTACGTAAGTGAAAAACATAGTTTATCAATATATATTTAAAAAATATTATTCACGGATATGGAATCGATCATTGGTATTTATTTATTTATTTATTTATTTTATCCTTCTATTTCACATCCCCAGGTGGGGTTTTAATTTATACCCTCTTTAAAAAAAGGTATTAACATTATTTAATATTGGACTTAAATGTTAGTTACGCCATTGGTCCCATGCTCTAAATATTTTAATTATCGTTACACATTATAAAGTAACCATTGTTATTTGCATTAAATTATTTGAATGATTGGAATAGTTGCCATCTTGATATTCATGTAAATAGTTATATATTCAAAGAAAGATACTTATTTCATAGAACCTAATTATGCTCCTGGCAATGAATATACGATAATTGTCGATTTCCATTTAATTTGTGAAGTTCATCTAAAGATTAGTTCGGATGTTAAACTATATTAGTTATCAATATTTGTTGCTAAGTGATAGTGATACCATTGTCAAGTTGATATTTTCGTCCAAAGACAACGTACTAATGTTGGGCTATGTTACTATGTAACTTATGATAACGATTGCCCAAGTATTTGAATTTAATTATCCTAAATTATACATATTAGATATTTATTACAAACTTATTAATATTATTTAAGTAGTCAATCACTCTGCTTCACCAATTTCTGTCAACATTAATTCTATTATTGGGTTGAATGCTCCAAATTTATATGAATTGAAAAGAGAGTTCAACATTTTCTTGAATTCAACAGACTTGGACCTTGCACTTAGATACGAACAACCATCCTCTCTTACGGTTAATATTTTCATTAAGGATATAAGAAATTTCAAGAGACGGTAGCATTCATATGATATATATTATGATCACGAAGAATATGATCCCAGAAAACTTTGTAGGTATTACTTCTTGGAGGACTTGTGCCAAGAATTCCACTGAAGAGATAGAAAAGTATTTCGCAAAGAAAGAAAAGGCTGAGACTAGAACCCTTCTTTGGGAATTTATTTCAGTAAAGCATAAGACATCAAGAAACATAAGAGAACACGTTATAGAGATACTTCATCATGCATCAAAACTAAATACATTAAAGTCATAGTTACTCGAGGATTTTACTCGTGCATTAGTGTTGATTTCTCTTCCTATATCATTTCTTCATTTAAAGATAAACTATATTTTTCAAAATAAGAAATAGACTTTTCATAAGCTAAAATTCTCATTATGTAGAAGAGCAAAAGAGAATGAATTGAGATAGGATTACAAGTGCTTTTCGTCCATTTCTCATTTAGTTATTAGTTAATTTTTTAAGGAATAAAAATAGAAAAAAAGGAGGATGCTAGGGAACCTTTACATAAAAGGGATAAAAAAAACTTAATTAAAACAAACAAGCATGTTTCTTTTTACAAGGGTGAAGGTAACATGGTATTATTCATATAAGTGATGCAATGTAGGAATTCTGAAATTTCAAGTGATGCTTAAAGATGCATTATGTGGGTGATGGCAAGAACATGAAAGTTAAGGTTACAAATTTTGGATTAGCATGAACTATTTTTTTAATTTACATATATTTTTGGTTGATCACATGATGAACTTGATTTATGTTTACTTGTTGGAGAACTTATGTTATTATTGTTTATTTAGAGAGAGAATGCTTAACTTGGTTATTCATTCAAATTTTTCTATTGTTGGTTCACAATTAGGTAATAGTAATATTTATTTGCTTCTTACTTTTACCGAACATAACTAAGCATTACATATTGATTAGTGTGGTATAATGTGGAAAGTAGCTAATGTGAATTATGACGTATTATAGCATAAATGTTTAGGTAGTATATCAAAACTGAGGATAGATCAACTTATATCAATAGGAATTCTTAACTCCCTTGAGTATATCAACGTCAATACTTGTGTTGAATGTTTAAAAAGGAAAAAGAGCAAACATAAGAAAAATAGAGACCATAAAAGTTTTAGATGTCTTAAAACGGATTAACACGAATATTTGTAGACTCTTCCCTAAGGCTTCTTACAATTGACAACGATATTTCATTATGTTCGTAGACGATTATTTAATACATAGTTACCTATATATAATTCGTGAAAAAACTCAATTACTTGAAATTATCAAGTCATTTAATATTGTTAAAAATGAACCTGGTAAAGGTATTGAAATCATTCTAACCATAATAGATAATATTGTGGTAGATGCAACAAAATAACATCGACAACCATTTACTTCCTTTAGAGGATTGCAACATTGTTCCCCGATGCACCATGAGCATGAAAAATATTGTTGAGAGATCATTACATTATTCACCTACTTTGTACTTGACTTTCAACCCAAATTACATGACAAACACAAATAATTCTTGAAATAATCTCTTATAGAAATAACAATGTCAATACCTAATAATAACATAAAAATAATACCAAAAGAACAAAAATAAGAAAATAAGAGAAAAATAAAAATGTATGCACACTACCTATTTATGTACATATTGCTAAAGAAAATATGAATAGATAGAAATATATAGAACATATTCATGATCCTAACAGAGAACACGTTGGATTGATTTGGTCGATAAATAAATATAAAAAAATCAGAAAGGATCAAAAGTAGCCATAGAATACCTCAAAGATATTTTCTTTTATTTGTGTTTTAATAAAGTGTGTAAAAATAAAAATTCAAAGAAATGTAAAAACCAAAGAAAATAGTCTTGTGAGTATGTACAACAAGCCTGTACATAAGTCACTTTAATTCTATTCTTTTATTTTCACAATTATTAAAATTCTAAAAAAAATCAGATTGATGTGTACATTTTTTATTATTTTATTTGATTTTATTCTAAAATTTTATTTTTATTAAAATCATAAAAAATGCAAAATGTAAAAGTATCGTATTTCATGTACTTAGAATACCACCAAACATACTAGTTTGTACGGATGAGGTCGTTTAGTTTTAGTCCCTCCATGGAAGTTGTAGATCATGTTGAGATGAACAACTTTCATAAATATGATTTTTTTTATTTGAAGTAATTTGATATTTTATTTGTATTTTTGTTAGATTTTGTGTTTTGGTTTTTGTGGCGATGACATGTGACACCCCTACATGCCACCACGCATTGCATGTACCTTCCACTCCTTTCTCCAACGGAAATTGATTTGAGCTAGTGGAATATCTCCAATCCAACGATCATGATTCCTCCTCTTTTATTTTTCCTCTTCAAAACACCCTTAATGTGTTATCCCTTGGCCATTCGATCTCAGATCATCGAACAACTGTGAACCTATCCCCTTCCTCTGCCTACACCCCAATGTCCAAAGCTTCGCCCACCCACGCCCACAGTCTCCAATCAACCCATCCATCCCCATGAGCCTCACCCACCTTGGATCGAGTCCCTTTGCTTCACATTGTCCAAACCATAATGACCTCCCTAAGCCCTTCGTGAACCCTAAACCACCTGAAAAAACTATTGACAACTCCATTCCAACACATCTGCCACCTTCAAGACACATGCCCGACCTTTAGATGAAGCATTGCCGACAACAATGCTCCTTAATGGCGATGACGAGCCCACACCCTCCTTTAGAGTGATCTAAGATGCAACTCACCTCATGTTGTTGTTGCTTTTGGCTGCAACGGAGATCGACCTACTACCTGGATCTTGAGCAAGGACCAATGGATCCCCGACGAGTCCAAAAGGCCATAGGCGAAACACCCAAAGGTGTGAAGCCAGATTCCCTCATCGAATCACACTGCGCTCTTCGCGAAATATCTTCCTGGTATCCCCATGATTCTCGTCTAAATCATGGCTTCCTTGTATATCGTGTAAACCCTCTTGTGTCCCATTGTCTCGAGCTCCTCTCCACCTGTGTATAAAACCATCCACACATCTATCTTTTTTATTTTAATCCATTTCTGATCATTCTAACCATTATATCCTTCGACTGATGCATTGATCAATGTGATAACGATGCTCTGCATCGATTTGTAGCATGGGCGTAGGAGGCGTGATCCACACCACGACAGAGCTTCTCAGGTGTGGTTCCCTACTCCTTGGCCCCCATGTCGAGTCAGCTAATTTTCCTTGCTTTTTGGTTAGCCTTTAGTTTTATTTTTCATTTCTTGTTGCTAGCTTAAGTTTCCATTAATTACATTAGTACAGAATTCAACTTCATAGTTTACTGGAGCTTCCTCTCTACCGATCGTCCTCACTATTTCACCACCGTTCTTCCTTGTTTCGGCCACCGCCGACTACCCCATTATCTTTCCCTTCCATTTCTCCATCGTTTGCCTCACCTCCCCCCCTCAAATCTTCACCACATTTAGACATCAAAGTCCACCTCCGCTACCCACAGTCGAAATTCACCATCCCCTCCATTTACGCCTCCGACCTTTGCCAATAAAGAGCTAGGACCGATTACTAGCGTCCTGCCATCTTGCTTACAATCTCTGTATGTCCTGAAGGGCTATCCCAAGAACTCAGTCCAAGAGCAAGAACATTCATCGACTTGTCAGGACTCGACCAATGGGGCCTGGCCACTTGTATCACCTCTAATCACCGTGGACACCTCCTAGGAAGATCACGAGCATCTGAGTAGCTTCAGAGGAGCTCGGAGGAGGAGGACTTGCCAAGTAGAAGCTCATCAGCTGAGTTGCTCTTCCATATTCTTCAAGAAGAGCAGTGGCCATTGGATCTCCTCTCAGCCCCAGTTTGAAGGACGATCATTAGATCAATGGCTCCCCTTATCATCAAACCTAAGCCATGGTCTTATCATGAGCGTCGCCCCAACGAATCGGTATCTATCATCCAGCATCAACCTCGTGTCCAAGTGAGAATCAAGAGCCATTGAATCACACGCCCTTTTGGGGGTAATTGCATGAATACCATGCCTTTTATTTTATTTTCTCTTTAGTCTTGTAATTATTTGGAGATGTTTTATAAATTTATGAAATTTTAAAGAGGACCCCTCGAACTTTTTATATATTGCATTTGTGTCCTCGCTAGATCTGTTCGCGTTCCCCCCACGTGAGTTGGGCATTTTGCAAACATATCATCATGGCTTTTGTAATTGCAATTTAATATTAAAATTTTGAATTTCAGTACAAAGCTTCTGGGTAATTTGCATGTAGACTCCCGCTTTAATTTGTATTGCAAAATTATCCTAGCAACTTGATTTATTTTTATTTTTGCATTTACATTTATTATAGTACCTCTCATACTTAGAAAATTGTGCAAAAATTATGGAAAATACGTACTAGAATGCTTATTCACATTATGTCATTTGTTTGCTATTTTTGTTGCATTTACTATGTATTAAAATCAAAGAGAGCTATTTATTCCTTAGTTTCCTCAAAAATACAATAATTTATAAAACCTTTTCTAAAAATTCCAAAAAAAATAACTATTATTTATTATCCTATTTTATCACTCCAGAACAAAAATCACAAAAATATTAAAATAAACTCTAAAAACTCGCAAACCCTTGTTACCCATAAAAAATTATAAAATATTTTCTAAAATTAAAAAAAAAATAGTTTTGTAGCTTCTATATATATATATTACTATATATTAAAATCGATTTTTAGAAAATTTTGAACCTCATGCTATTTTTATTTCTCAAATCAATTCGGCCTATCTAAAAAAGTTCTTATCTTGACTATTTTTAATTTAAAATATACAAAATTAATAAAAAATCATAGATAATTAATAAAAATAAAAAACATATTTGAAGAATATAAAAGTATTTTATTTTGAAAATTTTTACTATTTTATAGTTATATTCCTAGTTATAATACCCTATATAGCTATATATCTATATATTACTATAACTAGTTTTTATTAGTCTTAATTATCATAAATACCTTATAAATATTTGAAAGTGTTAAAAAGATATTGCTCTTTTTGGATATTTTCTTATTTGTATATTTATTATATATACTATTATATATATCACCTTATATACTCATATATATACTCATATATATTTATTATATATTAAAATAAAGAAATTAAACTAAATATATATAATTTAAAAAATGTTTAAAAACCAACAAAAACATTGAGCAAATATTGTGCATACATGTACATATATACACTCTTATATTATTAATTTATAGATAATATTTTGGCTACATCCCTTGTTCCCTGTGTTTGACACCCTACTTTGCTTGTCACTATGCAGACTTGTTCGTAGGATTTATAATAAATTTTGGTCCGTTCATTTGCTTTCATTGTTTGATTTGTATTTGGTGTGGGTTAATTGTTCTTTGAGTCAGTCGGCTCTCGAGATCGGTCATATCATAGCGATTGAAGTCCGCCTTGTGTGACCTCATGACCGCCTCTCGGTGTTTGAGTGGTTCAACAATATTTAATTAAAATTATATTTCGTTCTTCATTAATCAATATTAATAATTCAATGCATGTTAGATTTTCTAATATATACACGATCACCAATATACAAGAGATGGTGATATGATAAAAAAATCTCATTTATTTTTTTATAATAAATCCCATATATAAAAGATATATAATTCTTTTTATATTTTTGAAAAAATGTGACACATATGTATGTATGTGTATAAGTATGCATTGCACTCCATCCTATTTAATAAATAATATATTTATTTCATCTTATTCTTCATAAAACAATAACAAATATTGACAATGGTGTGTACGTGCGTGCGCATGCGATGAACGATAAAATGGAGATCAAAGTTATATATATATCTCCCTTTATGTTAATCTTATAATACATTTTCCTATTTAGATATCATATGCAAAAATTGATATAAAACAAATCTTATCAAAACACATACAAAATAGAAGTGCCACCAAGTTGTTCTTTTTTTAATATCTGCACATAAAATTGAAAGTCTCTTTTTTATAATACATGTAGTTAGTAAAAACAATTGTTATAAGTTAAGAGTACTGCTTTTCTTTTTCTGACTTGCCACTTTTTATATGTTGTAGATTTTAGCATAACTTTTTTTTTGTAGTAGTTATTCTTAATCGGACTTACTGTTTATTTGTGCAGTTCATAGCTACTTCAACATTTACATTAGATTTTTATACCATAGTTTTGATAGGTATGAGCATCGGTCTAGGTCGGGCCAAGCCCATCTCAGCCTAATCCGAGCCCGATTCATTCTACGAGCATCTAGGTCAGGTCCAAGCCCAATCTTTTGTGGAAAATCCAGCCCAAACCCAACCCTGGACCGCAAATACTTGGGCCAGACTTGGGTCGGGCCGGTACACTATCTAACCAATCAAGGATGATGGCCATTGTTTTACATGGGTAGGAGACAAATGGGGTGCATGGAAGAACGTACGATCATTAGTTGATACATTGATTCCATGTACAGTTGACGTAAGGTGAATAAATGATAGGTGGGAGAACTGTTGTTCTACTTAATTTGGGCAGATAATAACAACTAATGAGCTACGAATAAAGAACATCAAATGCTCATTTTAGGCTTCAAGCAATAAATCTACAGTTGGACAGTCAGCTATTAATATACACTATGCAAAACTCAAACACTAAGATTCAATTCCTGTGGCTTCAACCCATGGCATAGCTACAATTGTCCTCAAGGAGCTTTTGCAAAAGACCTCATGAACACACCTCCAAATATGAACACAAAGTAGCCACATTATTCTTTTTCAGATATGTTAATCATTGATCTTTGAAAATCAATTCTATTTGTATGTGACAACGATAGTGCATGGTTTCCTTTTTCACATGTGACATCATGCTACAAAGTTCATCAATGAAGTTTCATGATATCATTATGACCTCAAATACGAGAATCAAGTAATCGACATTATAAGATTTGGTGCTGAAAATCTGCACCAAATACCTCTCACAGGTTCAAACTCCAAAATTCATTTACCATCACGTTCCACCATGAATTCGAGAGATTTTAGATCCATATAAAATCTATCTTGATTATCTACAGGTGGAGACTTGGAATTTTCAAAGTCCGTGAAGATTTGATCTTGAAACATGGCACAAAGATTAATGCTACATTGAGGGAGAAATATAATACATCTAATGGCCGTACCCTCACCAAATGCACCAGGCCCAACTCCATTTTCGGGTCGGGCTTAGGACGGATCAACTATAAGCCCTTATTCGGGCCGACCCACTGGCTTCGGACTCAGTCCTGCTGCATCCCGAATTTGGATTCGTGCCAAAATACAAGCCCAAGCCTGCCCGTCTATTGTTCGGGCTCGGGCTTGGGTCGAGCTTCATGGGGCCGGGCCGACCCAAAAAAATGCTCATCCCTGAGTGTTAATGCTCATGGATAGCATACACCTACATATCTGTTACAATTTTTTAACAAATATTGATCATGATTGCTTTAGTATTTTTAGTTTATTGGTCGTGACTGCTTCAGTGTTTTTTCCTTTATATTTTCTCATTAGGTTTTTTTGTGTATTCAAATGTTAATGTATTCATGCTATTACTGTAGATTTGTTTTGTAATCACTGCATTAGTTTTAAAATATTAATGTATACTTTTGTTTGAAATTTTAAGGCAATAAATTCATAATAATTAATTATTGTGGATTTTATGTCAAGTATAATTTGCAGTTTACCATGATCTATATATCAAGAAATATGTTATACTAACTTTAACCGTTATAATATATTGATTAATATGGTGTTGTTTGAGGTCACCTGATTATTCTTGATGTTAATACTATTATTTCTGACAGAAGTTTATTCGATTATATTTGTTTTACTTATGTATTTAATTTATTCTTAATTTTAATAATATGGATGTTGTTTTGTTAAACTTATAAATCGTATAAACCACAACTATACATAATTTTCATGTACTTCAACCAAATTCCACCTGCACGAATACAAGTGAATGCATGCTTATAAAAAAAACAATAAATAGTAAAATTTAAACTCATATTAATATCTTATAAAAATTCTTTAGTATTTTTTATTTGATATAAACTTAAATTGTAATTTACTTTAAAAATACATAATTTTGAAGTATTTTAATATAGGGTTTTTATCGATCGTGCCCCTCCGAGATATTCCAATTTCAATTATGCCCCTCCTTTTTTGTCAATATCAGTCATGCCCCCAACTTCTTAGCGTTCTATCATTTGTGCCCTCGAGTTAGTGGCCGTCCATACCCACCATAAATGGACTTTAACTTCGGGGATACAAGAAGAATTTAATTTAAAAAGAGGGCTAGAAATTCATCCCACCATCTTCCTCTTCCTCCCCATCATCTTCATCTTCCTCTCCTTCTCTTCATCCTCCTCAGCCTCCTACTCCTCCACCACCTCCTCCCCTTGCCCCCAGCTCCTCCCTTAGCCCCCAGCTCCTCCCCTGCCCCTCCCCCACCTCTGCCCTGAGCTCCTCCCCCTCACCCCCACAGCCCCCTGCCGTCGACCACCTCCTCCTCAAAGTCCTACCACCTCCTCCCTAGCACGCCCCTGCAACTCCTCCCTAACCCGCCCCTTCGTTTGACCCCTTATACCCTACCCGACCCCTCCTCTTCGAGCTCCTTCTTTCGCCGCCCAAACCTCCTCCGTCCCATGATCTTCCACCCCCACCTTTTCTGTTCTCCTCCACCTCCTCTACTTGCACCATCTCTGTCCTCCACCTCCTCTAGTCTCCTCCTCCTCCTCCGCCACCTCTCGTAGCTCTTTTATCCCCCACTTCCTCCGTCTCTTCCTCCTCCTCCTCCCAGTATCACCACCTCCTCACTAGATTGCCCCTGCACCTCCTCTTCTGCCCCCTCCTCCCTACCCTGTTCTCTCTAGTCCCTCATTCTGTCCCCTTCTCCCCAGCCTGACTCCCGCTCCGCCCCTCCTCCTCAGCCTACCCTTCCAGCCCTTCCTTCTACCCTTCCTCCCCAACCTGACCCCCACCAGCCCCTCCATTTTCCCCCTCCGTCCCAGCCTAATGATGAATCCCGTATTCATCATGCTAAAATTCAATTATTAAACTCCTTGCTTAAATAATCCAATTAAAATTACGAATAATTTCGCATCATTATCTTGTATTGTATTGTGTATAATTAACCTTAATTACTATTATTTACTTTATAATTATTTTCTTATTAAAAACCCTTGAAAATTAGGTTAATTAATTGTCTACAATTTTCCTAGCCCTTAAAAGAGCTTAAAAATACAAAAAAGTCAAAATTCCAAACCGACATTTTTACCCCTTTTAAAAATACCTCCAAAAATACCTTTTTGTACAAATGACCTCTTTTGGTTTTTTGTCCAACATGAAACTTGTAGATCTCATCGAGATATACAACTTTCATGTTTTTGATTTTTTTCTAATTGTGCCTCTAACTAATTCTTTTTTTGAGTTTTCTTTGATTTTCTATTTTCAAATTTTCTGGTGCAGCCACGTGGCTTCCTCTGGGCCATCCACGTGGTTGCCCCCTCCTCTCGCCACCTAACTTTAATTTTGGCCATTGGATCAAGCGTTCCCTGCCTCCATCTCCACCGTTCCTCACCCCTCCACTCACAGCCATCAGATCCGATCTCTGATCTGATCCAAGCTACCCCCGAGCGCCTTCTTCTTAGCCGCAAGATCTCCTCAGCATCTAACGTCTCTCTGTTAGCCACGCCACTCGTTAACCCTGCCATATGGACTGCTCGCCTCCGCGTATCTTCCAGTCATTCGATCAAATCCTAAGGATCTGATTGCAACCCTCTACTCGTACCTAATCTGGGTCGTTGGCTCTAATAATCCAAAGGTCTGTAAGCGTCATCCTCCTCCAGTTACCTCTCTTCCCAACCGTTACCCTCGCAATCCATACGCCCCCTTCCTATTTTGGAAGGTGCCCCATATACACTCCCCCTTCCTAACGAGCGCTCCTTGTAGCTATTTCTTCCTTTATCCTCGCGTGCCACCCCTCATTCCACCTCCATTACTCCCCCACCTTCATTCCTCCTTCAAACACCCTCGCCACCACATAACTGCTGGTGACCTCCACCTATAAGTCCTACGCCTCCGCTCTCCTCTCACCTTATCCACCATCCATGAAGGTTGTGGCCCAGCTCCCTCCGCCCTCCAGTGACAGCGGAGGGCAGTGTAGAGGCGAAGATGACCCGGTTCTCAAGTGAGATCCATGGCTCCTCCGCCATGTAAGCTCCTCCTCTCCGACGATAGATGAGCCCTCTGGCATGACTGTCCAGATTGAGCGAAGACCCGAGGACCACCAAGCCCTCAGCACAAGCTGCTACCTCCATCAATTACCCATCTCCGATCATGTAATATCCCTCCGCACTTTTTCTTCTATTTCTCCTAATTTTTCCGACACATCTACTTGATTCCACCTTCACCTGACCACCCGATGACCTCCACCATCCATCAATCATTTTCGCACCACATTTCCCTTCTCCAGAATCCTGTCTCCCTCTTATTTACCTCCTCCGCTGCCATGAGCGGAGGAAGCTTCAGGCCTCCGCATCCCGTCGCCTCCACAGCCTCTACTCACCTCACAACTCACTCACTTCACTTCTTGCATGCCTAGACTATATTCTAACATCTACAGGTACCTCCAATAGTTAATGGTCTGACGTTGCTCGCTTGCTCTGATCTGTTGCTAGAGGCATCATTGACCAAACGATCTGATCGCTTTTGAAGCTTTATCATACCTCAAACTACCTCGCGAGAGCCTCCTCCATCTTTTTTGATCCCCATGCGCACGTCTAGAGCACGATGGAGCAAGCTGGAGCCCGCTGGATCCCCGCCACCTCCAACACCCAGCTGCGGAAGACGAAGTCTGATCCAGATGATCAGACGATCCATAAGATTGCACGTGGCCCTTGCGAACCTCAGACCATGATAATAGGTTCATGAATACTGAGCCTCACTGCGAGCCACACCCAGGTGCCACATGTGCCAAAGCTTGCGACGCCTCCAGAGCAAGTCCCCCTCACGTGTATCGCATGTTGGGGTTGGGTAATTTGCAAGAAAAAACCTGGAAGTTTTAGTTATTATACTTAAGTACCCAAGCGCGTGCCTCATGAGCATGCCTGGGTATTTTACAGGGAGCCCCTCACATGTTTCCGAATTTACATATATGGTTCTCTACACAGATGGTGAAATTACAAAGGGGCCCAGCTGGTTTTATAAAATTGTAAATAGGTCCCCAGAGACCTATTTGTAATGGTTTATGCTTCATTTTTGTGCATTTTTATTACAATTATGCCCTTGCATTGTTTTCTGCATATCTTGAGCATTTTTAATCCAAATCGCATGATTTTAGTGTCATTTTGAAGCTTGTTTCATCATTTATTTTATGGAATAATTTAATCACTGATTGGACACTTAATTAAAGGGGTGAATTTTTGGATGATTATTAGTGTCCTTTGCTTTATAAGGATATGCCGTGGATAGAGGCTCGCTCATTTTTATGCTCAAATTGACTCTGACTTCAAACCTTAATCCGTGCTCATGACTTGTAGGGCATTTTTATAATTAATACTTAGCATGCATATCTTTTGCATTTATTCATACATTGTGCATTGCATATCTTATAACTACATTGAAAAATCAGCTAAAAATTACATGCATTGTGCTGCATTGTATTCTGCATTTGCACAGACACCTAAAAATGAGAATTTATTCACACATAATTCTAATTAACCGAAATTCGATAAATATATTAAAGTAGCACGTTCCCCTGTGTTCGACCTTGAAAGACTTGCTAAGTATAAATTTTCCACAACAATCAAAGTGTGTGGTTTTTACTGAATAGTTTTTCGCCTCCTATACTACGACTATTCCTAATTGTTAAAGAGGTAAATTTCACATTCATCAAATGGCTCCATTGATTGTGACATGGTTCACCTTTATTTATTTGTTTAATTTTGATATATTTTTTGTGTTGAATATTTCAAAATCTACAAGTCTTCTCATTATGCATTTTTGCATCATTTTCTGCTGATTATTTTCCTCATTATTTTTCTAACATGTCTCTTTTGTGGAAGGGCCCATGAAGATCGAGGATGCTTGATCTCCATGGAGGTGTGGAGTCGGGAGATTCCGCTGAGAAGGCCGCAAGAGAAACAATGAAGAATTATAGGAAGATTAGTCAGCTCTTCTTGCATTTACATGTTGTAAAAAAAATGTGTTGCATATGCATTTTTAGTGGTCCTCATTTGAGGGCTCACGTGATGTAAAAAAGAAAAGAAAAGAAAAAGTGAAAGAGAGATAGAGAGAAAGGAGGTAGATCACTAGATGATCTACTACCCCCCCTCCCACACACATGCTTGCACATATCTGTTGTATATTTCACACAATCATCCCACCCCCTTTCTCTCATCTTCCTTATAATCTTCTATAAAAACTCACCCTCCTCTCCATGTATATTTGTATAATTCAAACATCCCTAACTCCAGATCCTTTACTTAGGCTGTTTTTATCCTAAGTATAGGGGGGACCTGACTCATTCATCCCTCCCCTTTTGAGTCTTCTTATACTAGGCTAATTTTTGACCTAAGTATAGGGGGACCCTCCTCCACAGTTTCGATATATCACCTATATTTGACCGAGCCATAGCTTCATATCACTTGTGCTATGAGGACATAGAAAAAGTTAAGTATAAGGGGGTATATCGTATATTACTGTATATTTACTTTAGCCATAGCTCGTATATTTTAAACTTTTAAAAATCTTTTTCAGCTTGGTTTAAGTAAACCTGTGAACTGAGTTTTGTAAAATTCCTGTAAAAATATTTTAAAATTGAGGGATTAACTTGTTGTAAATAAAACCTTTTTGAAAAACTCCATAAAAATTTGAAAATTTAAGAACTTTTCTTTGATTGAGACTTTGACTACTAGGCTTAAAAATGAGTAGCTATTCTTCAGTGAGGGAACTTCGGTCTCCCTTAGTAGAGTGGGTGGTTTAGAGGATACTGTATATAGCTCCGTCCTCAAGTAACACATGTCCGTCTTATGGTCTGTACTTACACCCATACTGGATGGGAGTAGATGCAACTATTCATGAGTCTAGGCCAGCCATTGTCTCTCAAAAGAATTTTAAAAAAAATAAAAACTAAAATCCATAAAAATTTTCAAAATAAAAAATCACAAAAAATCACTAACTAAGAAGTTGGTGGATTCCTGACACATTCACATTCACTCAGGGCTTGAGGATTTTGAGGACACTTGAATTTTGTGATCTTGAGAGTTTGAGTTGGCATGCCTTAGTCATTAGGGGTTTTTAACTTAATAATCCACACTTCCCTATTTTGAAAGATTTGAGCGCTATATTGCATTCTTCATCTCTACCTTCAAAAATAATATGATCAACAATTCACTTTCACAACTGTAAGATTGATGAGATGAGTAGAGTTATCACTTGAGGAACTAGGACTAGAGATTTGAGTTTAGACCCGATCTAATGATATTCGAGGATGGGATAAAGTTAATGAAGGCTTAAGAAACCTGAGTGTCAGCAAAATATTAGCCAGAATGTGAACAAAGTCACGTGCTATCTTTTGATATTTACCTATGTGCCAGGGTGTGATGAAACATAATTAATTATTGATCAGTGTGCGCTAACTTTTGGTAAAAGCAATGGAGCTAGCCAAACAAATGAAATGAAAATAGAGAGAAGTTCTCTCAAAGAAAAGCTCTATCCTTCAAAGTCAAATTACAAAGAGCTTCCTCCAAAGGTGAGCGCTCCTAAACATTTTCAAAGTGTCTACTTGTAACAAGCGCTAATTAGGACCAAGGAGTCGGGCTAGTAACATAAAAGAGGTCTGCATCGTATAGAGATACAAGTCTGGGTATCGAAGGTATCTTAGATAATAAAAAAATACAAACCCCAGTGTACTCCTAGAAAAACAAGTGCAGACAACTCTGAACTCTCTTGACGGATACATTGATCAACAGCTAAAAATCTACATGTGTTGAGTAATAAGGCACTCGAAAGGCCCCTTGTTCCAATGTGAGGGAGAGAAAATAGACACAATCCTATGCCCTTCATCACCTGACCGTCCATCTACATTTTAAGCCTGACAAACTAATGAGACGGTTGACTGAAGCAAGAATAGATTTATTCCCTAGTGTTAGGGATTAGGTCTAGAGGAGAGTCTCCTATACTGGAAGTTTGAGTGATGTCTCGACTCGACTCTCATGAAATGCAGTATACTAAATTTCATATCTTTGTATTACATGTACAAACAAAGAGTCTGATAATTAGATAAGTTGGATTCCTTTTGAAAAGAGCATCGTCGAGCCCATAATTTTAGGATCACTTAAATCGAAGGTCTACGAAAAATTGAGCCTTGAAACATTCACTTGCACTGTCAGGAATGAATCTGACTCCTTCAATCTTTAGATGCTTGAGGATGAGCATAGTTTAAGTATAGGGGTATGATGGATTTCGTATTCATCACGCTAAAATTCAATTATTAAACTCCTTACTTAAATAATCCAATAAAAATAACTAATAATCCTTATTATTATCTTGCATTATATTATGTATAATTAACCTTAATTACTATTATTTACTTTGTAATCATTTTCTTATTAAAAATCCTTAAAAATCAGGTTAATTAATTGTCTATAATTTCCATAAACCTTAAAAGAACTAAAAAATACAAAAAATGTCAAAATCCCAAACTGGTGTTTTTACCCCTTTAAAAATACCCCTAAAAATACTTTTTTTTGTACAAATGACCTCTTTTGGCTTTTTATCCAACATGAAACTTGTAGATTTCAACGAGATATACAACTTTCATGTTTTGACTTTTTTCTAATTTTGCCTCTAACTAATTTTTTTTATTTTTCTTTGATTTTCTATTTATAAATTTTTCGGTGCAGCCACGTGGCGCCCTCTGGGCCGCCCACATGGATGCCCCCTCCTCTCACTACCCGACTTCAATTTTGGCCCTTGGATCAAGCGTTCCCTACCTCTATCTCCACCGTTCCTTTCCCCTCCACTCACATCCATCAGATCTGATCTCTGATCAGATCCAAGCTGCCCCCTAGCGCCTTCTTCTCAGCCGCAAGATCTCCTCAGCTTCTAACGTCTCTCCGTTAGCCACGTCACTCGTTTACCCTTAGCCGTTGATGGAACCCTAACTCCCATCTGGACCGCCCGCCTCCATGCATCTTCCAGCCATTCGATGAGATTCTAAGGATCTGATCACAACCCTCCACTCGCACCAACATCTAGGTCATTGGATCCAATAATCCAACGGTCCACCACATAACCACTGGTGAACTCCACCTATAAATCCTCTGCCTCCGCCCTCCTCTTACCTTATCCATCATCCACGAGTGATGTGGCCCATCTCCCTCTGCCCTCCGGTGACATCAAAAGGCAGTGTAGAGGCAAAGAAGACCCAGTTCTCAGGTGAGATCCATGGCTCCTCCGCCATGTAAGCCCCGCCTCTCCGTTGGTAGCTGAGCCCTCTGGCATGGCTGGCCAGATCGAGCGAAGACCCGAGGATCACCACGCCCTCAGTACAAGCACCTACCTCCACCAATTATCCATATCCTATCATGTAATCTCCCTCCTCACTTTTTCTTCTATTTCTCCTAATTTTTCTAATGCATATACTCGTTTCCACCTTCACCTGATGACCCGATGACCTCCACCATCCATCGATCATCTTCGGGCCACCTCTTCCCTTCTCCAGAATCCCTTCCCGCTCCAGTTCACCTCCTCCGCCGCCACTAGTGGAGGAAGCTTCAGGCCTCCGCCTCCCGTCGCCCCCACGACCTCCACTCACCTCACAACTCACTCACTTCACTTCTCGCATGCCTCGACTATATTCTAACATATGCAGGTACCTCCAATCGTCAATGGTCAGGCGTTGCACGTATGCTCCGATCTGCTGCTCTGCCACTGGCGAGGCCTCATTGACCAACCGATCTGATCACTTTCGAAGATTCGCTGTACCTCAAACTCCCTCGCGAGAGCATCCTCCACCTTTTCCGATCCCCCAGGCACCCGTCTAAAGCATGGTGGTGCAAGTTGGAGCCTGTCGGATCCCCACCTCCTCCGGTGGCCTGTGACGAAAGACGAAGAGAAGTTACCGTCCGATCCAGATGATTGGACGGTGCAGAAGACGACACGTGGTCCTTACGAACCTCAGACCGTGCTTATATATTCGGGCATACCGAGCCTCACTACAAGCCACACCCATATGCCATGTGTGCCCGAGCCTGTGATTCCTCCCGAGCCTGGCCCCCTCACATGTATTGCACGTGGGGGCTGGGTAATTTGCAATAAATACCCTAGAAGTTTTATTTATTACACTTTGGTCCCTAGGCGTGTACCTCATGTGCGAACCTAGATATTTTACAGGGAGGCCCTTACATGTTTCCAAATTTACAGATATGACCCTCTACATAGATGGTAAAATTATAAAGGGGCCCAACCGATTTTGCAAAATTGCAAATAGGTCCCTCAAGAACCTATTTGTAATGATCTGTCCTCCATTTCCGTGCATTCTTATTACATTTATGCCCTTGAACTGCTTACTTCGTATCTTGAGCATTTTTAATCCAAATCGCATAATTTTAGTGTCATTTTGAAGCTTGTTTCATCATCTATTTTATGACATAATTTAATATTTGATTGCAATCTAATTAAAGGGGTGAGGTTTTGGATCATTATTAGTATCCTTTGCTTTATAAGGGTATTCCATGGATAGAGGCTCACTTATTTTTATGCTCAAATTGACTCTGATTTCAAACCTTAATCCGTGCTCATGACTTGTAGGGCATTTTTGTAAGTAATACTTAGTATGGATATCTTTTGCATTTATTCATACATTATCAATTTCATATCTTATAACTGCATTGAAAAATCAACTAAAGATTACATGCATTGTGCTGCATTGTATTCTGCATTTGCACGAAGAACTAAAAATGAGAATTTATTCACACATAATTTTAATTGACCAAAATTCGATAAATATATTAAAGTAGCTCGTGTCCCTCTGTTCAACCTTGGTAGACTTTGTCAAGTATAAATTTTCCACAACATTCAAAGTGTGTGCTTTTTGCTGAATCATTTTTGCCTCCTATAATACGACTATTTCTAATTATTAAAGAGGTGATTTCACGTTCATCACCTTACCCCCGCACATTCTTCTCCACCACTCTTCCCTGGGCCTTCCTTCTACCCCTCATCCCGAGCACGACCCCTCCTTCACCTCATTCTCCCCTCCTCCACAACACACCCCATCCAACCCCTCTGCTGACCACCTCTCAATCCCATCGCCCTCTCTCTGCAATTGCCCCCTCCCGGATGTAGAGTAAAGAAGCGATTTAGGCGGAAGAAGAGGATGAGGTGGTGGAGGAAGATGGGTGGACGGTTATACCCCTCTTAATAGTACCATGGTTTGAAGAAACCATGCTTAAGTTTGACTCAGTGATTGTTAAAGTTACAGAGGGGCACAAGCGATAGAACGAAGAGAACTTGGGTACACTACTGATATTCCAAAAAAGAGAGGGGTATAACTAAAATTGCAATGTCTCGGAGGGATACAATTGATAAAAATACTTCAATATATTTTAAGTATTTTCCTTTACTATATCATGAAGAATGGTAGGTTCAGTCTATGTTTTTTTGTGGGATGCCTCATATGCATATATAAATATTATTGAGTTATTTACATTTATATGAGTAGCGGATCTTAGGTGATGCATCGTTTACCCATCATTATATATAGTGATTTTTACCCGGTAGACCCTATAAAATTTTCAAATTACCTCTACGTCTTTTGAAAAAACTTAATTCCCCCTTGACCTCGTAAACTTGCAAACCCTTGCTCTATAGACCCTGTGGATAACCCCCATCCATTTACCTGTCAAAACTAGTTGGATTCTGTTATGTGCTTTTACATTATACCCATTTTATTTATCAAATTTACATCGAGTGCCACTCCCCCTCACCATCCTCCTCATCTCCCTTTCCCACCCAACACTCACCCACCTCCTCGACATCCACTGCCCTTGCTCTCCTACTCCAGGTCTCCTACTCCAGATCTGCCGCCCTCGCCCTCCTCCTCCAGATTTGTCATTCTCGACCTCCAATTCTCTCGGGTTGCATCTGTTGCTCTTGCCCATGTGATCCATCAGCCCGCTGTAAGACCCCTTTGGGGACACCACATTGTGTGACCTCAGCACCTCCCCTAGGGGCCCTCCTACTGTCGGCACTAGAACCATCTGGACGTGCTCATGGTCCCCCTCGCAAGCCAACACGGACAGAGTCAACATGGACGACGAGATCCTCGTGGAGGACAAAGAGTCTTGGCACCTATGGATGTTGAAACCATGGCCTTATTTGGACCAGGCATTGATAAAGCTCCTCGGGGGATCCCTGTGGTGATCCATGGACGGGAACTCGATGTTGAGGAAGGTGTAACATGGGTCTTTGAGATCAGAGTAGCTCGAGCTCTAATGCTGGTCTTGGTAACCTTCAAGAACGAGGCCGCCCTCCATGGTCATATTCATCCAATCCATGTAACTGAATGGCATTAGGAGTTTACATATAAAAATCACAACTTTGTTGAGTAGAGAGCCAACAGAACGAAACCCTAATAAACAAACAACACATCTAAGTTGGAACTCTCATCGCAACATCATGTGCATCGTAGACTCCATCATTGCTCATGTTGGAAAACATGAGTAGAGCATCCATCGTCACCCTTAATGGGTACTCATCGATGCAGAGAAGCTTCTGGGGTAAGCCAAAGGTGAAATCTATCTCCTCTCCTTGCTTCTGGTTACTCGTAACCTCGTCACCTTCTACCATCTTTGTTGGGTAAGGAGGATACCCAGAGAGAAGATCAAGGAACCAAACCGCCCTTCTTTCTCTGGAGCTATAAATACCCTTTCTGTGTAGGCAATAGAAGAAAAGAACAGAGGGAAGAGATAGTGAGGAGAGAGAGCTTTCTCATGATGCTTCTACTAAGGCACTTGGTATTTCTTGAGATTATTCGTAAGAACTAGAACCTCAACCTCAAAGTATATTATTAGTGGGCTTTCTCATGATGCTTCTACTAAGGCACTTGGTATTTCTTGAGATTATTCGTAAGAACTAGAACCTCAACCTCAAAGTATATTATTAGTGGGGTGACAGTGTGTGTGAGGAAAGAAGAGGCAATCGGGGACAAAGCAGAGGTTGGGGGACTTGCCCCAGATGTGGAGGTAGTGGGAGGTGTAGAGGAGGTGACGGTGGGGGTCATTCATGGAAGTGCCATGATGGGACCTAGGGAGCCAGGCATTGGAGAGGTGGTCGAGGAAGGAGCACCAGGAGACGTGAACAGTTCCTCTAGTGGTGAGGTGGCCGTGACCTCGGCCATGGCTGATGCCGTGACGGTGCTGCTGCTGCGGAACAAGGTGGACACATTCTACTACGTGGATCTGGGAAGACGAGAAAGGAAGTGGAAGATCCATCGATAATTTTCACCTCTTTAGATTAACCCACACTATTGACTCAAGTAAAAGTACAACTAACGACAGAGTCTGTGGGGTAAAACGGATCAAGTTTACAGGATTGAGGGAGGAATTAGGTCGTAGAGATAATTTGAAAAGTTTACAGGGTCTACAAGGTAAAAATCCCATATATATACATACAAAAGGTTTAATGGGGTTGTCACTGTCATTCGTGGAAGCGCCACGACGGGACCCGAGGAGCCAGGCGTTGGAGAGGTGGTCGAGGAAGGAGCACTAGGAGACATGAACAGTTCCTCTAGCAGCGACGTGGTCGCGGCCTAGGCCATGGGTGACGTCGTGATGGTGTCACTGATGCGGAACAAGAAGCTGGACACGTTCTACTATGTGGGTATGGGAAGAAGAGAAAGGAGGTGGAAGACCCACCATTAATTTTCACCTCTTTAGATTGACCCACACTATTGACACAAGTAAAGGTACAACTAACGATAGAGTTTGTGGGATAAGATGGAGCATGGTCTTATAATCCATGACATATTGCATGTATTGATGGTCATCGATCCCTGTGCATATCTCGATATAAGGATAAGTTGTACTAGATCCGGTATCACGTGGGACACGACAAGGATGCGAAGTACTAGCTTGAGATCCTCGAGAAGACGATGACGGAGTAGGAGATCTCTGCGAAGGAGGACAATGCACGAGCGTGTACTCCGGAAAGAAACCAAAACTGTCACCACCAAAGAAGCTGCCCTAGCTCTACTCAATTTGGATGCCTCGGTAGTTCTCACCGTTGTAACTGTTATATCCTCCATACCCGTTGTACCCATATGATAAAAGTGCATATCCTGAGGAGGAGAAGGGGGTCTAGGAGGAGGAGCATGAAAGAATTCTAGAAAGATGCCAAATGATCTCTCATCGTGTGATGATCCATATCCGCTCAGAAGACATGGTGTTCCTCCATGATATGAGCTCTCAACGTCCATGCAACTCAATGAACCTACAGATGATATCAAATCGTCCATGTAGTTGTCTGTAGGACGATGGCTACGTCCATATGCATCGTAATCCATAGGTCCTGGTTAGCTCCATCTATCCTCGCCCTGTGTGGAGCTCTTCCTTGAATCTTGTATCACGTGGCCCATGACAACCCCCTGTTGTCCTAACCCCCTAAATATGTCTTCCCATCACCAAATCTACCATGATCGTCAACATCATCATCATCATCATCACTTTCACTATCATCCTTTGATTTGGATTTGGATTTCGAACAAATGGAGAGAATGTCGTCAACAATTGCATCAAGCTCCAAATCTCCAAGAGAGTCCGTGATCCGCAAGGATGTGGCCATGTAGTCACCAACATATGCTCTCATTTACTGGATTATATTCCGATCCGACCTGCCTCTCTGTTGATCAAACACTAGAGCACCACTGGAATCCATCCACCTCTGCAGAACATCTTCTTCAGCATCGTCATTATGCATCTTTAAAATGTATGCAAGATCGATAGGTTCTGTGTAGACATCTTTGTCCCGCCCTCCCTTACATGTTTTATCTTTAGCCTCAAGTTGTAGTACACGAAGACAAGATCATGAAGCCCATGTTCTCCCAACTTGTTCCGTCTCTTCGAATGGATCAAGTTGAATGCGCTCCAGTTCCTCTCACTATTTCACAACCATCGTCAGATGCGATTTGAGACAATACTTTCACTGCAACTTTCCGTAGGTCGGGAGCTTCCATCCGTTATAGTAACCACCATTCAGACGTGGAAAATCCAAAAGGAGACATCAATAATAGTAATGCATCACAACATAATTAATGGACTTATTTGTTTTCGTCCTTACCAAGAAGAGTACAACCCCGTCCATTAACCGCGGTAATTCTACCGAAGTAACCCAAGACACTCCTGAAGTACTTGACCTGCACATCGTTTGAAGTCATAAATTGTTACATAATACTCTTAATGAATATTTTCTTACTCCCAAGATTGCAGAATCAAAATTACATCATTCATGCACGGGATCTATATCTTCTCGTCCTTGACAAGCTTCTCCACCACAATTTGTACAACTCATAGAAGGTCAACATTTATACCAAGAGTGTTTTTGTATTGGTACTTGGGATTGAAGTAATAAGCTGGACACAAACATGGACAATTCTCATACTTTAAGCCATCTAAAGTACAAAAAAATGGAAAAAATATATTTATTACATAATACATACCGGCCTTGTGAAGAGGATGTGATAGCATCTTGGACCAATGTTCATCTATGATGTTCAACCATGCTTTGAATCCTTTTTCAACACCTTCCCTAATCTTCTCTCTCATACAACACATTGCCTCGTTAAGCAATCCCATGATGGGTTTCTTGTCACCGTCTACGATTCGCAATGCAGAAATAATCAGATCCATTATCTTCGTGTCCGAGTCACATCATCTCAGAAGTGGAGATCATTGATCAATGTCCTTACATTCCGTCCTTCAGTTCGAGCTTCGGGAATCTCGAACCATTCACCTTGGCAACACATGGTCTTCAACTATGTCTTGTGTTGTTTAAGGCTTTGTAATGCTATAAAATTATTGGCAAAGTATGTGATGCCAGGCTCACCAGCTCATCATTGCACATCTACCTCATCACAGCCAGCACTTTGGAATGATTGTAAATGAATGTGGTGATTGTCCGTACTTGCTCCATCACCTTTGAGATGAGCTTTCTCTTGCGGAAGTCTTTTAAAATTAAATCAATACAATGCATGGCACACTGTGTCCAAAAAATACTGTATCTGCTAGACTTCATTATTGTTTCACCGTTTTCATGAAATTGCTACCATTATCCGTGACAATCTGGACAATGTTCTCTTTCCCAACATCCTTGATGACATCTTTCATCAACTTCAACATGCACTTGTGGTCCTTCACATGTTCAGATGCATCAACAAATTTCAAAAAAAATGATCCTTCCATCACAGTAGACGAAGAAATTGATGATCTACTTCCTCGTGTAGCTCATCCAACTATCGCACATTAGCGTTATATCATACTCTGGCCATGTCCTCTTAAGCTCGGAAATGTACTCATTCATCTCCTTCTCCATCCCGAGATACTTGTTCATTATCTCCTTGGATGTGGGAGCCTTCACTCCCGTTCCCGTTGCGGCGATCTCATCAATGGCATGTTGTAAAAAAGGCTTGCTAGTAACGTTGGTCGGAATGCTCTCTCCAAAGAAGAACTTGTTGATGGCCTTGTCTACCCTCTCCCGTGAATTGGTGAACATCCCCTTCACTCTCTTATACCTTGGATCCTTGCTTGACATGTACTGCATGTACTCGCTCCTCGTCGAGAAGGATTTCAGCCCATTTGCCTTGTGTTTTTTGGTGGGTAGTGGTACCGGTGCGCCTCCAGAACCACTCTCACTGCCATCGACACCATAGAAGTCGCTATGTGCACCACTGAGTTCTCTCCTCTCGAACTCGCTCCTCATAGATTCTTTAGTTGCCCTCTTATATGCGCTCCTCTTCGCTACGATCTGAATATCAATGGGATAGATAAAGTCATCGTATCTGAATCAGAGAGGACAATGAACTCTTTCTCGAACATCAATTTTTTGAATTGTACATCCCTTCTGGACCTCTCCACATCTTTGTCCTTATTCATTGACCATTACTAAGTCCCTCACAACTCTGGGACAACATGAGCACTTGGCAACATTCTTTTTGTTGCCAACAAGATAGTGCTTCAGTCTCGTAATCACCCCTCCTTCCAACTTCTTCCCACAGAAGCTGCACAATGTTTTCGATTTATTGCCATCTGAAGCAATGGCACACCTCCATCCAATCTCTCCATTATCCAACTGATCACCAGAACCATCAAATCCCAAACCAGAGTGTTAATCCATGATGTTGATTACTATCTGCAAAGAAATTACGCAACAAATATTTGTGAGATATATGATGAGAACAATCAATTATTTGCTAATTATTTTTAGTTTAATTTACGGATTTATTATATTTATTATTTATAACATGCTTAATATGCGTAAAGTCTTAAATATTTAATGTTTAACATACTATTAACATACCTTTATTTCAATTTTTTAAGAAAAAAACATCCTAAATCTAGAGTTGAGATGATCAATTTCATGACAAACCACACATGGGACACAAAACATGAAAATAAATTATAAATCTAAATTTTAATTCACGAAATTAATCAATTGCTATTTTTAGTTAACATAAAGCACCATAGAATCTTGTTTTCTATGTCACGGAATTAATCAATTACTATTTTTAGTTAACACAAAACACCATAGAATCTTGTGTTCTATGTCTAGAACATGAGATCCGAGTTTATTCTTTCATAACTTAATAAAAAATCCCAAATTAGTTCCCTAAATATTTAATTAAATTATAGATCTAATGTTTAATTCATGGAATTAATTAATTACTAATTTTTAGTTAACATACGTCACCATAAAATTGTGTTTTCTGTGTCTAGAACATGAGATACGAGATTATTCTGTCATAACTTAACTTAATTTCACAACATAACTCAAAAATTCCAAATTAGTTCCCCAAATATCTCACTAAATACTTCAAATCTTACCAAAAAATCAAGCATATGCATTACTTAACAACTAGGAACAAAACCACTAAAAACTGACTATTTCAACAAAAAAAATGGAGTAGATCTAGAGCTTGCCTCAAAGAAGGAAGGAAGGAGCTTTGGAGATGAGTTTCCAGCAAGATATGGACGAAATGGACGATACTGGGTGATATGGGTCGATTTCGATAGAAATCCTAGCTGGAAGATTCTATCTCGATAATATATCACTGACATGCGATATATCGACGATATCATCCTCATATCGCCGATATCCGGGAAAAAAATATGAAGGTTGATATCAATATTAGCATCTCACCGATATCGATATATCGACGATAAACCACCAATATGTCGCGATATTGCCCACCATGCTTTTCCCAACCCTCGACCATCTTATCAACCTCCACTTCTCTCGTCGGCATCATTTATAATGGAAATTCTCCCGTATAACCATGTTTCATATCATTTATTATGATGGTTCCTTTTGCAACCCTCTTTAGGTTGATGAAAAAATCATTGGGTTTATTTTAGAAACAAACTAGTACTGCGTCATTTTATATAGTTCATTCAGCAGCTGCTTTCTTCGGGGGCAAAATAGAAGTGACTGCTGATGAATTGGGATTATTCTAAAAACCAATGTTTACAAACCTGAACTTGTATTGCACCATTTTCTACAGTTCGTGCACCAGCTGTCTTCTCCAGGGCCATAATGGTGATCACTCTTGAAGCATTGCCAACCTATAAAGGGACGCAGTTTCAGATATGCAACAAAGTCATGCTTAGCTGCAGGTACAACCTATTCTCTTGCACTTTTCAATAAGCCTGAAGAGAACAAATATGCTGGGCCACATCCCACTTGTGTGCTGCACGAGGGGAAAAAATAAAATGAAAATAAATCAGCTAGGGACCAGTAACTATAACCTTTCTCCAAAAAAAGAGCAGCAATTAACAGATAAGACCAGCCAAAACAAACACACAAATTGAAGAGCAAAACGGAAGAAAAGGGAAAAGTGCCCAGCTAAACCTATGGGTCTAAATTCCAATCATGTCTCTTGGAAGCATAAAGCCAGAAATTGCAATTCAAATTCAACTGAAAATGGCAGACATATTTTATTGGAGGCTCTACTAACTAGCCTAGGCTCTGGAATCAACCTGTACCGACACTTCTCACCATGATTGCATGCAGGCAAGAAGGAACTGACAGATCCCAATTAAAGAACTAAATACTAAAGAGGGTTATTCAAGTGGACATGAAGAAGAAGAACCAGTCCAAGGACCGATTATTTACTGTGGCCTGAGTTGAAATGGTCGGTCAACAGTCTCAACTAATAATCAGAGAAGTGCATATGATGGTAAAAACACTGAATCTATAACCATAAAAGAGGGAGTTTCAAGTACACATATCTGGAGGATAGAAACAGTAAATGTTGACAGAAACAAAGATTGTAGAAATGATTGGTACCATCAAGTAGAACTCCTTCCCTTCTATGCAGTTCCCACAAAACTCAACAGAATAACTCAACAGAATGGGAATCCTACCCGTAAACTTAACTCATGTTATCCAAATTTCCAAAGTCAATGTGTTATCCCAGCTTTTACCACCCAATGTCCCCTTACAGCAAAGACATTAATGTATGGATTGGTCTTTCACCCATCATATTTGATAAGCATTAGAAAACAATGATTCAGCAACTTGGTTGGTTATTTTCTTCTCTAGATGCGTTTTTCCCCTCTGTTGTTGACGTAAAACCATCATTTCATTTTTCTACACATGACCAAGATTGCATCAGCTAAAAAACAAACTCAACTACAATCAAGGCCAAATATTCCTTTCAAAAGAAATATACAAATAAATTACCACCTCTCTCATCAGTGGAAATGACACCAGCATTTGATGGGATGACATGGAGTTGCAGTAGAACTGTAGAAGCAAAAAAAACCCCAAAAAAATGAGCACATCCAATTTCAAAGTATACCAAAAATCCTGACCTGAACTCTCAACAGTGGCCGTGTTTAAAAGTCTAGGAGTATCATGTAATAAGTTGTGATAAAAGAAATTATGTCCCAAGCTTATTTGTTACCTGCAATGCTGTGTCCAATTTAATCACGAGTACAAAATTAAATGATTAAAAAAATTGTGCGAATGAGGTTTAAACTAGTGACTACAAGGGATTAAAAGGCTGGTTGAGAGAAGAGAATTAGCTCGGTACCCACAGGCCTTTACCCCGCAACGAAGAGCCAGGTAAATACCTTGAGATCTCTGAAAGCCAACAGATGGCACCATACCACAGTGAAAACCAAGAGACTAATATTATCTGCATTTAAGTTCAACATTACAATACATGCATAGAGCCTACCTTTAAGCTGGAGTGGTAAATTATGAAATTAAGTTGTTTCAACTAACTGCTTTGATGAAAACTACGCAGTAATGTGGATTTTGACAAGAAGAATAGGCGTTTTTCATACTAGATGGGCTGCATCTATCCTTTTTCTCATATCAATGCTCGAATATAGATAAGTCAAGTCATTCTTGATACTTTCCTTTAACAATCACTTCTCCCCCTCCTGCCAAGCTCACCTACCACCTCCTCATGCCTTTGAACCAATGCATCTAGCAATGTGAACATTAATAAGACAGTATGTTTCTAATGAATAATTAGTGATTTTTTTAAACAAGAGGGGGAAACACAAATAGGAGCCCACCCCAAGATTTGAGCCCACAAATAATTAATAACTTCACTAAAAAACGTTTAAATGAATAGGTGCTAAAAAGAACCAACTTAAAGTCCAAATCATAAATTGGACATGAAGAGCATTGAATTTACCATATTAAATCCATGTGCAGGAGTCTCAGTGCACGGAACAGTACACAATATTCAACATTTAAGAGCATAGGGGACAGTGGAGGAAAATAATTCAATATCAAGATATCCGAACAAGAACGACATCTAAATTAATTGCTATAACAAAAATTCTAAGAACACAACAAGGCCTCAGTTTATACTCAACGATCTCTATCTATTTGCCACTTCACTACTTTAAGGGGTACATATCATATAACTTTCTGCTGGGCAGGGTTAGAACCATGGCATGCAGCACAGTATACACATGACGAAGGGAAAGTTTTCAAAAGGACAACTGATATTTCCTCATTCGTCCTATTTGGATACCTTAGAGATTCTCCATGTGATTCTCGGTATCTACAGTCACAACACATACAAAATGTTTCTCTGGATCATACAGGGTGGATCTCACCGGAAAACGCAGCAATAAGCTTATCTCTGATGACTTGTTCCGTGCCGGGTGCTTTTATTACAAAAGTATGGAAAACGGTATCATTCCCTGCAGACACTTGAGACTCCACAACATTGATATGTGCTTCCCTGAAGACATTGATGACTTTAGATACAGGGTGAGCCTCCAAAGGGCAACTCACCCGCACAACCACTTCGTCTTGTGATGTGTGGACGTCAATCTCAGGGCTGGAGAAGTTCTTCTTGCGATCCATAAGATTGCAGTCCGCATACGTCTCCTTCTCCATCTCCAACTCCTTCACCTTCTTCTGAAGATCCGTGATGTATGTAATGGCATCACCCAGCAGGGACGCCTTATCCATCTTTGAAATATTGGGCACCACAGCTCTCAGAGCATAGAATCTCTGGTTAAGCTTCTCCCTACGTTGCCGCTCTGCTTCCACGTGATTAAGAGGCTCCTCCCGCCCATTCCCCGGCTTCCTACCCCGCTTCCTCGGTCTCCTCTCATCCAGTTGGCCTGTCCTCTCCTCCTTAGGCAACATATCTGCATCTGATTTGTCGGATTCCATAACACCCAGAAGTGGCACCAGAGCTCCTGCCTGCGACGTCGCAGCACCAGAGAAATCAATATGCTTCAACTGCAGCTGCTGCCCAACCACATTATCATCCTCAGCACCATTCGCAAATACCCTCTGCCCGTTCACTGCAGCCGTCTGCAGGTTTGCAGTGCGGGACGGGTTCCACCCGAGTACCGGGGAGCTCAAGGATCCAGTCCCGCACTTGCGGAAGAGGGAAAATGCGGTTCCCGACTCCCCGATGCTCCCGCTTGTTGGCCCATCCCACTGTCGCTCCTGCTTCATGGCAGCAGATACCACCTTCTCACCGCTCCGTGCCCGCCCGAGATCCAGATCCTTCCCGAAGATTCTCGGACACTCCTCCCTCCCCCGATCCCTTGCATTTCCCGGCGACAACACGGCCTTTATGGACTCCAGCATCTCAGGGCTTTCTGGCACGCAATTGACGGACCCCAATTCGAGAACTCCGCTCTCGGACGGCACCAGCACCGTGGTCCGTATACCAGCGGACTTGGCAAGGAACCCACGCACGCATGCAGACTCGAGCGCGGCCTCACCGACCCATATGTGATTCCCGGAGAGGAGGACGCGGCCGGGGGCTCCCTTACCGCGGGGGAAGGCGAAGTACATGGAGGTGAGGAAAAACATCTCCATGTCGGTGACGCGGTCGAGGCTGAGGGCGTAGTTCTCCTCGTCGGACATGCCGAGGCAGAGGTGGAGCTTCTGGAGCACGCGCTTCTTGACGGGCTGGCGGTCGTCGGGGTTGCGGGGGGGATGCTCGTCGGCGCGGGGCTCGCGGCAGTGGCCGTCGCCCCATCCGAGGACGGAGTCGGAGGAGCGGGATCTGGAGATCTGCCAGAAGATGGCGTAGTTCCAGGAGAAGGAGGTGGGGTTAAGAGGGGAGTCCACTAGGTCGGTGAGCTTGGACTGGAGGTCCTCGTCGGTGGAGACGGAGGCCACGAGCCCGTCGGAGGAGACGGGGTTGGTCGTGAGGTACTCCAAGGCGTGGGGTCCGAGCACGCTCAGGGCCATGGCGCGGTCCTCCTCGGGCCAAAGGTCGGCCATGGATGGAGATGGACGGAGCGGAGGGGAGTGAGGGATCATGAGATTGAGGCACACGCCTTTTGGCGAAAGGGGAGGGGGGCTTTGCTTTGCCTTTTTTCTTTTCTTTCACGCTGCCGCTGTTTAGTGCTGCTCTGGTGTCACGAGAAGCATGAGGGGAAATGCCCGAGGATAGGAACGAGGGGGTGGGGGTTATGGTTTGAGATGGGGGACCGGGGAGGACTTGGAGAACGAGGACGTTACTTCGGGAACACGGAAGGAGGGCCGGAGGTAAGGTTGAGCACTGGGTAGGGTCGGTCCGACCCAGCCTGGTACCCGATCCGATAAAGTCCGATCCGAGACCGAACCTGAACATTAGACGTGCGGGCTTGGGCTTTATATTTGTCCCATTTTCAAATTCGGACCGGGCTCGGGCTAAGATGGGCCCGAACTCGAAGCCCGATGGGTAGCCCGAATATAAGCCCGAAATAGGCCCAGCTTGAGTCTGACATGAATTTTTGCAATTGTCCTCAAATAGTTGAGTGGATTGGCATCTTTGGCTGAGATTTAGTTGCTTATTTACACTATACAACTGCCTTCAACTTATAATATATGTGATTTGATAAGTTGAAGTCAGGTAGTACTGGATGGATTCAACAACCATACACAGTCATATTATCTGTGGGGTCCATGATTTTATACGTTGGACTCTAAAGATATCCAATACTATCAAAAATCTCTGGGAAATAAATATTCTCAAATACTAGATTCTGAGCCAAAACTCGAGTTTAAATCTTATATCCGCTAAGTATCTTAAATGAAGTTGAATGGAAGGAAATGTGGATTCCTCGTCATGGTGTTAGACAATGATCATTGTGAAATTTTACATAGAACTACATACCACACACTCAAGTCTCGAATACTTTATGACAAATAAAATGAATTACTTCAACTTTGCTTAGAGAATTCATATGGACATGTTAGGTTCCTGTAACAATCCAATACCAAATGAATATTCTATATTTAACTAAACTCAACTTTCAATTCTGCAAACATTCAAGGAATGACAAAACCATTTTCTAGGATACTTTTTTTATTGTGTGATCAAATAAGCAGAGCAGGTCAACCATATTCATGTTGTTTGGGTTAATTTTTATCTCCTAGAATAAATAGAAAAGAAAAATGCATAATTGAAAAAGCTAAAATAATTGATATTACCTCATGCCTACTGTCTGGAATCAACAATTTAGCACTACTAAGACTTTACATATTATGAAGCTCCCTTTTGTTTGTTGGTTTCACTTTTCTGATTGTACAGTATTCTTTGCAGAGCCACCGGAAGTTGCAGTATAGTCAACTCTAATTGGATCAAGATATAAATGGAATGGGAGAGCAAAGGCTTCGAGCCCCTCTCCTTCGGTGATGACACTTTTGTGAAACCTGCACGTGAAGTGATGTCTTCGTGGCTTGTAGCTTCGAAGTTGGGTTAATGGGTTAGCAAAAAGAGGGAAAGGAATGAAGGGGCAGAGATAGAGAATGACCCAGGCTACTCAATCTTTTGCTAACGGGCCAGCCCGACCCAGGCCCGGTCCATTCTCTTACGGGTCGGGCCCGGGCTTGGGCTACACAACATCAAAAAATCGGGCTCAAGCTCGGCCCGCAAGGCCCGTAGTCATGACCGGACTCGAGCTGGGCTATACTGGGCCCGACCCGACCCGGCCCAATGCTCATCCCTAGCCGGAGGTTAATGCCCAACGGGGGATCCATCTAATGCGAGATTAGATCTTAAATAATAATAAGTAGCCTCCTTTAAAGCTTGTAATAACCATCCGAGATTCAAATCATGCAAACCATATTGCACTGAGAAAGGTGATGGAATTAAATCCGCATACATGTGAATTTAATAAAATTATTTTTTAGGCTAATGTATACTTCTTCCCATGCGCTTTTTTAACATAATTATTAAAAAAACCAAATTAATTAATTAGGTATGATTAAATAATTTAAAAAATGTGTATCAATCGGCACCTACGGTAGTGCTCAGCTCAAATCGGCACCTCAAGTGCCGATTTTGGAATGTGGCTCCCAAATCAGCACATGAGTTGTCGATTTGGGCTTGGGCAAATTAACTCATTAATCCGTCCCGCCTTTTTCTTATTATTCAATCCTTCTCCTTCCTTTTACATCTTATTCGATCCTCTAAATAAGAAAAATATAATTCTTTTTCTATTAGATAGAAATGAGGACCTTTTAAATAACATCTATATTTATTTTTTCTATTAACTTTCACTACCCGATTTACCTTTCCTCACGCTTTCGGTATTTTTTTTCATCGTGAGCTTCGCGATCCATCACTAGGAGATTAGTGCTCTAGTCATGGAGGTGGAAAGATGGGAGCTTTCCTTCTGCACCTCCTCCTCATATTTTTTCTCTTCGATGATGTTATTTTCAAATAGGAATTAGGTATAATAGTCAATTGGATTTATTATATTAACAATTTTATTAGACAAGTATAATAGTCAATTGAGAGTGTGCTCAACGTTCTTTACTATTGATGTACATGAGCTCAACAAAACATAATTTAACATCAATTAAGTTGGAAAAAAAGCAAGTATTTCATTAAAATCATAAAGGGATTTTTATACCCATATCCTTGAGTAATTTCGAAATAACATTCATAATCTCGCATAATCACGAATTATATCTAAGTGAAAAATATTTAACTCTTACATGGCATAACCCTGTGTTAGTTGGCATCCATTTTATCCGTTAACTCTTACGGAAAAAGTTAAATGTTACCAATTTTACCCCAAAAATCACAACATATTTATAAAGTATGCCATTAATTCCACTACCATCCCCCAACCTGAACCCCGACGTACTCCAAATCCCATTGAGAACTCCCCCCAGCCCACCTCCTGCAGGAACCCCCTAACTCCCCCAGCTCACCTCCTGCAGCCCAGGCCGGCACCGACCTCGACCCTGTGCCGCCCACCCCCAACCCCTGCAGCCAAGGGTGGAGAGGGCCCCCGTGCCGCTCACCCCCGACCCCCTGCAGCCGAGGGCGCAGAGCCGCCTCCCCCCTCCCCCTACAGCCGAGGTCGAAGGGACCCCCCCTCGCCCACCCTCCTCGCCGAGCAGCAGGTTTGCGAACCGCTCCTTCATCGTGTCCACGTCCGAGTGTCGCATCGTGTACGTGGGTGGTGTCCACTTGGTATGTTCGAGGTCTCTCCTGCGGAGCAGCCATCGCGAGAAGAAGGACGTGGAGCTGCCGAAGGCCTCCTTGCTGAAGGAGGAGCAGCTGGACGCCTCCTCGTCCAGCGAATCCGTCGGCGCACCGCTATGGGAACCGCTGTCGAGGTCGAGGCAGTTGTACGTCATGATGTTAGCAATGTGAGCCCTGGGCAAACCATTTCTACAATAAATGTTATTGTAATGAATAAATTATCAATGAAAGTTATTGATTATTTTCCATGAGATTAATGAATGAATGCACTATAGGGTCCCTCTGTATAATAAGGGTTATGTACCATGGCCAACTTGATGATCATACAGCTGTTGATTCATTGGATGGATCATAGAGGCTGATGCTTGGATGAATATCTAAGGAGTTAGATAGAGGACTCATCAAGCATCATCAAATGATCATTAAGTGATGATCTCCAGTCTGAGTAGGAGATGACAATCCTATCTCATATGACTGATATCTGATTGACCTCTTGATGCAGGTCCTCTGCATGGGAATAGTGATTCAGAGGTGTCAGGTTAGTTAAGTCAATGGGTTGACTTGACGAGATCGAGATAACCAAAGACCTACGTTGAATACTGTCACAACATAGGCATGCATCCTCTGACTAGAGACAGATGTATTGCTATATATCTGAGTATGTACATTTGGTAGACCAATATGTTGATGACCTAATCAAGGTCTATATACCGGCGAGCTGGTGTGCATGTAAGGACATATGAGTAATGCGATCTCTCAAAGGGATCATACAGGTTCACTTGTGAACCGGGAGACATGAGCTCACTCATGAGGTATTGGGACTGAACAAGTTCCATGCATGGTCGTCGTGCTTTGGAAGCATGACATGAATTTGAAGGTAAGATATATGCTTTGTGAAAGCATATGATCTATACCAAGTCCCAGTGACCAAGATTGAGAAACTTAATGATCTAACCCTAAAGATGACAGTATAAAAGTGATCTTTATCTTCAGGATGATCATAGGTCTTCCAGTATGTAGGATGTGCAGGTATTGGGAATACCTGAAGGGCGATTTGATCATATACGATTGTATAACCATGACACTTCCATTCCGAGGGAGTGATGAAACAGGTTTGGATTTTAGTGACTCCTCTCATTAGAGAAGTGACCTAATCTTAGTCCATGAACTGGACATTGATCTGAATAAGATTCAGATGCAATGAGAAGATTAAGTCTACGATCTTGATTTGATCAAGCATCAGTGGGAGGTCCATAGGATCTGAATTTGAGATATGATCTCAACATCCAAGTCACTATACGTGGAACAATACAATCGTCCTGTCCTTATCTCCAAGTATCTGAGGAGAAATAGCATTGTTCTTAAATGGTTTAAGAACAATTCCATAAGATCTAAGCAAAGAGAATTTGATAATTAAAAGTGTTTTAATTATCATGATGTATGAGATATTATCCAATATGATTAAATGTGATTTGATTATTATGGATAAGAATAATGTAGATAGAAATATCAAATTATTCATAATATATTATAAATGTGATTTATAATGTATTAGAGAGAGTTAATTATAATTTATATGTGTTGATTAATTATTATGTGTATTGGATACCCATTGTGTAATTAATTAACAATATGAATTATATGTTGTTTTGGGTTGTGAATATGATTCACAATTTTTCCATGGCAAGAATGCAATATTCTCAAAGATAATTGTGAATTATTTTTGAAGAATAAAACCAATAAATTTGTTGCAAATAAATAAGAGAGATTTTAAGGAGATATGCAATCTCATGGATTTCCATGAGATTGCAATCCCCATGCAATCCCCATGGGCGTCACACCATTCCAATATGGAATGTGTGGCCGCCCACTTGGAAGGCACATGGAGATGAAATCTCCATGTGTCTTCTCTCCTTATTTGTTGGGTTGATTTAGGAATGAATTATATTGATTTTGTCAAATATATTTTAACCTAAATTTGTTGTTTTTGTCAACAACAATCTTAGCCATTGGATAAACATAAATCAATCTCATCCATTGATTTTATGTGTCCCATGGATTGAGATCCATGGATCCCAAAACCCTATAAATAGAGAGGCATACTTGGCTCTCTCTTTACACATGCTATTGTAGCACAAACTCTCTCTCTCTTCCTCATACTCGATAGCCCTGTCTCTCCCTCTCTTCTTGGTGGCCGTCCACCTTGGTGAAGAGAATTGTCGACACCCGCGCCATCGTGCTGCCGCTTCGACTCTCTGCGGTTCTTCGTCTTCTTGGAGTGCTTCACTCACGAAGGAGACGTTCGATCTCGTGCGACGAGATCAGGAGCAACCGTGCTTGGATCAACTTGGATTGCGAGGACACCGCGACTCATCTCCGCGCTCGCAAGTCGTTACTCCGACGATCGGACTTGAGACAGGAGGTCTCTTTTCGTAGAGACTTGATCGACCACGCTTCAAGAGGTATTGCATTATACTTTCTGTGGTTATAGTTGAAACGATTTGAGAATGGTTCTCGGATCATATGATTTCATCGGATTAAAATTTTTTAAATTCCGCTGCACAGAACAACTAGTACGACTAGTCGTTCTTCGTTGTATCCGATACGACGATCACGCTTCCCTGATGCGCTTGAGGATTTTTTTACATATCCTTCAAGTGTTATCAGAACCAGGTTGACGGTTTCGAATATGATTCGAAAAACCGAGGACGACTTGGGTTCGTTTAGGTCGCGAAAGTTTTCATCGCATTTGATTTCGCAGATCTGATTGGAAATAAATTCGGCACTGTTTAAATTGTTTAAACACGAATTTAATACTTGGATTTTTTCCCCATTAAATAAGGAAACCATAGGAACTGAGTTTGCGTAAATCGGATTTCGTATGCTCTAGTTATGGTTGTTTTAATGGACATGTATGCACTGTTGCGGGAACAGTAGATTTTAACATGATTAAAGAGTTAATTACTGCTATCATCTGCCTCGAAATGCGTGCAAATCCACGGTTCTGTTCTAAATCAAGTTAGCAATCTATGAAAATTGAGTTTTCTTAATTTGGATTTAAATTGATTGAGATATGTTAATTTTAGTGAGTAGGGGTCCTTACTGAAATTACATTCCTAATCTAGAACCAAGTGATTGTCAATTAGTGAAATTAATTGTTAATTTCGTGAGATAATCTTGAAAAATATTTGTGAAATATTGAAACATGATTATTTGCCTAATTGACTTGGCCGCAACCAATTAATTGATTAAGATGTGATCTAAATCATAATTGGAAACCACAATCTTTCAAACTTGATGCTTGGATAGGATTTGGGAATTTGTCTAGCAAATTTCCTTATAATAAAAAATGTTTTGATTATTACTATATGGTACAATTTTGGTTGAAGAATCGATGATCATCTCAAGTACAAATTAATCAATTTGGCATTATCCTTTCCCGAGGTGGATATGGTGCCTAGTCGGAGAGCATTGGGGTTGCGGGTTGCAACGTATGTGGTCCGTCCCACTCTCGTCGGTACTGGCCATGACAGCGGGCAGGGCCGGGATAATGTCCGAGGGATTAAGATGTATTTTTCTAATTATTAAAATTCGAATTAATATGTATTTTGAGATATTACCATATATGTATTCAAGTAAAATAATCAAGTTTGATTGATTGAATTGGATTGATAATTAATTTAATATGATTAAATTGATCATGTCCAATTGAAATACTCTAATATGATTAGAGTTATTAATTCCCTTGGAAGAATTAATTATGTGAATGTGATTCATAATAATTAATTAAATTTGAATATGAGATGGAGGATCACATAAGTGACATTCATGGTCTCTCGTCAAGGCGAAGAGTTCCGTCGCCAGACATCGTATGAAGGAGACGCCTGTACGAAGTGACAACTCCTGCATACGATCCGTTTGGATCGGGCTCGTCGCTTCTCGAAAGAGTAAGGACTTATGCGTAGTGACCCCAATATCGGGTCCTCATATTATTGGGGCGATATTGGATTGCGCATAGCGAGTTGTATTCCTATTGACGGTTGGTTCAATTACTAACGGGTCAACATTGCCTTAGGGGTGGTGGACCCGGGTATTAAAGACCAAATTGGGAAATGCAAGTTGGACTTGCAATGCGGAATGTGTTCCCGCTTCTCTTTGTTGGAGTCATAGGTTCTCATATTATTGGGATATGACAAAGATAAGGAGGAGATCCCAGTTCTTGCTTGAGATATATTGGTAAGTATATCTCTTACTTTGAAAGTGAATAAGGGAATAAACTTTCAAGGTTGACATAGCAAGAACAATTTGATTTAAAATGCCTTAATCAAATATTATAAATTTGAATATATATTTTTATATTCTAATATAGTGCATTCTTAATTTCAGAAAATGAAGTCTTTGAACCCACTTAGTAGGCTTCTAGAGGTCAACCAATTGACCGGCCCAAATTACTCGGATTGGATCCGTAATTTGGAGCTTGTTCTATCTGCTGAGCGCATAAGTTATGTGCTATCCGAGGACAAGCATGAGAACCCTAAGTCCAAGGAAGAAAAAGCATTTAATGACAAGTATGATGAAGATCATGTCTTGGCTAGGTGCTATATTCTAAGTTCTCTCTCCAATGTTCTGCAGAAGCAACATGTGGACATGAGTACCTGTCAGGAAATAATGGAGAATCTTAAGGATATGTTTGGTGACATTAACCGCACTCAGCGGTACAATGTTATGAAAGACCTCATTCGCTGTAGAATGCAGGAAGGGACTTCGGTCCATGAACATGTACTCAAAATATTTGGGTACTTGTCGGAGCCGAAGACTCTTGGGGCAACGATGGATGCAGACATGCAAGCTGACTTCATTCTGCTATCATTGCCCAAGTCTTTCAATAACTTTGTGGTGCCATTCCACATGAATAAATTGGAATTGACAAGTGCTGCTCTCCTTGCTGCATTAAAGTCCGCAGAGGACATGATGAAGAAGGATGGTCCCAGTGGCAGTGCAAGGGTTGCACAGGTCAAAGGGAAGCACGGTCGGAATCATGGTTCTCGGAAGGGCCCGGCCCAGAAGAGAAAGAAGAAGGGACAAAGTGTTGCCTCTTCTTCCAATGCATCCACTCTCATGGCGTCGAAGAAAACCGACGTCTGTCACCACTGTAAGAAGCCGGGGCACTGGAAGCGTAACTGCCCAGATTACCTGAAGTCCTCAGACAAAGGTAAAGCCCCAGCATGTATGAAATCTACTTTCATCATTGAAACTAGTTTTCTCGTCGGATGAGAACGAAGTTGGGTTGTAGATTCTGGTGCTTCTGTTCATGTATGCAATTTGTTGCATTTATTTCAGGAAACTAGAAGTCTTGAAGAAGGGGAGATAGTCATCCAGATGGGATCTGATGCAAGTGTTGCAGCAGTCGCCGTCGGGACATGTCAACTATCATTATCGAGTGGAAGAGTCCTTGTACTTAAAGAGTGTCTTTATGTACCTGAAGTTAGAAGGAATCTGATATCTGTATCTAAGCTAGTTAGAAGTGGATATTCGTTCCTGTTATGTAATAAATTAGTCATAAATCATTATGATAAATATATTGCAGAAGGTGTTTTAACTTCTGGAGGACTCTATGAATTGTGCATTAATGAGAATGTCATGAATGTTACAACCACTAATAAAAACCCTAAGAGATCCAGGGAGAATAAAAATCATTCAAATATGATTTGGCATCAAAGGCTTGGTCATTTGTCTGTTGATAGGATCAACAGATTGATAAAGGATGGACCTTTAGATTTCCTACAGGTTCAATCTTTGCCTACCTGCGAACATTGCATTCGAGGTAAAATGACTAGGATGCCTTTCCGTAACAAGGTTACAAGATGCGAAGGTATTATTGACCTAATACATACCGATGTATGTGGTCCCTTCAGTACCGCGACTCGAAATGGATATCGATTATTTGACGTTTATCGATGACCATTCGCGATACGGGTTTATCTTCCTATTATGTCATAAGTCTGAAACCTTTGAAAAGTTCAAAGAATTCAAGGCTTTGGTTGAGAACCAAACCGATAGGAAGATTAAACGGATTCGATCTGATCGAGGTGGCGAGTACCTATCAGATGAATTCAAGGAATACCTTAAGGAGAATGGAATTGTTTCAAATCTCACTCCTCCTGGAACTCCCCAACTTAATGGTGTTGCTGAAAGACGCAACAGGACCATCATGGACATGGTCCGTTCAATGATGAGAAAAGCACATTTACCTCTTAGTTTCTGGGGATATGCAGTAGAGACTGCAATATATATCCTGAATAAGATTCCTAGCAAATCTGTACCTAAGACTCCTCATGAGCTATGGTATGGAACCAAACCTAGTGTCAATCACTTAAGGGTTTGGAGTTGCTTGGTCCATGCGAAGAACGTGGACGCAAGTAAGCTGGAATCTCGCACTCGTGAGTGTTACTTCATTGGGTATGTTAAAGATGGTATTGGATACCAGCTTTATGACCCTGAGACCCAAAAGGTTTTTGTCTCTAGAGATGTGAAGTTTCTGGAGGATGATTTCCTTAAAGGTCAAGATAAAAGTGAAGTAGAGGAACTCATTGAATCCCAAGAGGATTCTGAGCTCCCCAGACCAGAAACTGAAGAAGTAAATAAAGATGAAACACCCATACCTCTTCGAAGGAGTTCGAGGGTGGTTGCACCACCTGAAAGGTATGGATTCCATGTATCAGGAGAAACAGACATTGATCCTACTTCATTTGATGAAGCACTCGCGGATCAAGACATGGATAGATGGATGCTAGCAATGAAGTCAGAAATTGACTCCATGCATAAGAATGGTGTATGGACCCTAGAGGATCCACCTAAAGAGGTAAAACCCATTGGATGTAAATGGATCTTCAAGAGAAAGAGGGGACCTGATGGGAAAGTAGAGACTTTCAAGGCACGGCTCGTAGCCAAGGGCTACACACAGAGAGAAGGCATCGATTATGATGAGACATTCTCTCCTGTGGTTATGCTTAAATCCATCCGGACATTGCTAGCTATAGCTGCATATCTTGACTACGACATCTGGCAGATGGACGTCAAGACGGCTTTCCTCAATGGATACCTCGAGGAGGATATCTACATGGAGCAGCCCCAGTGCTTCATGATAGAGGATGGTAAAGTATACAAGCTGAAGAAATCCATCTATGGGCTCAAGCAAGCTTCTCATAGCTGGAACATCAGATTCGACGAAACCATAAAGAGTTATGATTTTGTGCAGAATCCTGATGAACCTTGTGTATACAAGAAGACTAGTGGGAGCGCCATTGTGTTCATCGTGCTTTATGTAGATGACATCCTTATCATTGGGAATGATACAGGGATGATGATCAGTGTAAAGATTTGGCTGTCCCATACCTTTGAGATGAAAGATCTTGGAGAAGCCTCTTATATCTTCGGCCTGAAGCTGTTCAGAAACCGAGAAAAGAGGATTTTAGGATTGTCACAACATGGATACATTAAGAAGATTCTTGAACGATTCCGTATGGATAGTTCTAAGAAAGGATTCCTACCCTTAAGACATGGTATCCACCTGTCTAAAGGAATGGCTCCTCAAACTGTTGAGGAAAAGAAGGCCATGGCTGGATGTCCTTATGCATCAGCTGTAGGAAGCTTAATGTATGCCATGATGTGTACAAGGCCAGATATCTGCCATGCAGTGGGAGTGGTAAGTCGTTACCAATCCTGCTATGGAGAACAACACTGGAATGCAGTAAAGAACATATTCAAATATCTAAGACGGACGCAAGATTACATCTTGGTCTATGGAGATGGTGATCTCCAAGTCTTGGGATATACAGATTCTGACTTCCAATCGGATGTAGATGATCGAAAGTCGACATCGGGGTTCGTGTTCTTGTTGAATGGTGGTGCTGTGAGCTGGAGAAGCAAGAAGCAGGACACTACTGCAGATTCAACAACAGAAGCCGAATACATTGCGGCATCGGATGCTGCAAAGGAGGCGGTGTGGTTGCGCAAGTTCATGCTGGAGCTTGGCGTAGTTTCCTCTGATACTCCCATCCCGTTACTCTGCGATAACACGGGAGCCATTGCCCAGGCAAAGGAACCCAGATGGCATCAAAAGAGCAAGCACGTGGAAAGGAAATACCACATCATTCGGGAGATTCAAAAGCGTGGTGACATCATCATCACCAAGGTGGCCTCTACCGACAACGTTGCTGATCCTCTTACCAAACCTCTGACACAGAAGGTTTTCGACCAGCATGTAATGAGTATGGGTTTAAAGATTGTACCTGAATGGTTCTGAGGTCTAGTGGGAGATTGTTAACAATGTGAGCCCCGGGCGAACCATTTCTACAATAAATGTTATTGTAATGAATAAATTATCAATGAAAGTTATTGATTATTTTCCACTCCCTTTCTGAGATTAATGAATGAATGCACTATAGGGTCCCTCTGTACAATAAGGGTTATGTACCATGGCCAACTTGATGATCATACAGCTGTTGATTCATTGGATGGATCATAGAGGCTGATGCTTGGATGAATATCTAAGGAGTTAGATAGAGGATTCATCAAGCATCATCAAATGATCATTAAGTGATGATCTTCAGTCTGAGTAGGAGATGGCAATCCTATCTCATATGACTGATATCTGACTGACCTCTTGATGCAGGTCCTCTGCATGGGAATAGTGATTCAGAGGTGTCAGGTTAGTTAAGTCAATGGGTTGACTTGACGAGATCGAGATAACCAAAGACCTACGTTGAATACTGTCACAACATAGGCATGCATCCTCTGACTAGAGACAGATGTATTGCTATATGTCTGAGTATGTACATTTGGCAGACCAATAGGTTGATGACCTAATCAAGGTCTATATACCGGCGAGCTGGTGTGCATGTAAGGACATATGAGTAACGCGATCTCTCAAAGGTATCATACAGGTTCACTTGTGAACCGGGAGACATGAGCTCACTCATGAGGTATTGGGACTGAACAAATTCCATGCATGGTTGTCGTGCTTTGGAAGCATGACATGAATTTGAAGGTAAGATATATGCTTTGTGAAAGCATATGATCTATACCAAGTCCCAGTGACCAAGATTGAGAAACTTAATAATCTAACCCTGAAGATGACAGTATAAAAGTGATCTTTATCTTCAGGATGATCATAGGTCTTCCAGTATGTAGGATGTACAGGTATTGGAAATACCTGAAGGGTGATTTGATCATATACGATTGTATAACCATGACACTTCCATTCTGAGGGAGTGATGAAACAGGTTTGGATTTTAGTGACTCCTCTCATTAGAGAAGTGACCTAATCTTAGTCCATGAACTGGACATTGATCTGAATAAGATTCAGATGCAATGAGAAGATTAAGTCTACGGTCTTGATTTGATCAAGCATCAGTGGGAGGTCCATATGATCTGAATTTGAGATATGATCTCAACATCCAAGTCACTATACGTAGAACAATACAATCGTCCTGTCCTTATCTCCAAGTATCTGAGGAGAAATAGCATTGTTCTTAAATGGTTTAAGAACAATTCCATAAGATCTAAGCAAAGAGAATTTGATAATTAAAAGTGTTTTAATTATCATGATGTATGAGATATTATCCAATATGATTAAATGTGATTTGATTATTATAGATAAGAATAATGTAGATAGAAATATCCAATTATTCATAATATATTATAAATGTGATTTATAATGTATTAGAGAGAGTTAATTATAATTTATATGTGTTGATTAATTATTATGTGTATTGGATACACATTGTGTAATTAATTAACAATATGAATTATATGTTGTTTTGTGTTGTGAATATGATTCACAATTTTTCCATGGCAAGAATGCAATATTCTCAAAGATAATTGTGAATTATTTTTGAAGAATAAAACCCAATAAATTTGTTGCAAATAAATAAGAGAGATTTCAAGGAGATATGCAATCTCATGGATTTCCATGAGATTGCAATCCCCATGCAATCCCCATGGGCGACACACCATTCCAATATGGAATGTGTGGCCACCCACTTGGAAGGCACATGGAGATGAAATCTCCATGTGTCTTCTCTCCTTGTTTGTTGGGTTGATTTAGGAATGAATTATATTTGATTTTGTCAAATATATTTTAACCTAAATTTGTTGTTTTTGTCAACAACAATCTTAGCCATTGGATAAACATAAATCAATATCATCCATTAATTTTATGTGTCCCATGGATTGAGATCCATGGATCCCAAAACCCTATAAATAGAGAGGCATACTTGGCTCTCTCTTTACACATGCTATTGTAGCACAAACTCTCTCTCTCTCTTCCTCATACTCGACAGCCCTCTCTCTCCCTCTCTTCTTGGTGGTCGTCCACCTTGGTGAAGAGAATTGTCGACGTCCGCGCCATCGTGCTGCCGCTTCGACTCTCTGCGGTTCTTCGTCTTCTTGGAGTGCTTCACTCATGAAGGAGACGTTCGATCTCGTGCGACGAGATCAGGAGCAACCGCGCTTGGATCAACTTGGATTGCGAGGACACCGCGACTCATCTCCGCGCTCGCAAGCTGTTACTCCGACAATCGGACTTGAGACAGGAGGTCTCTTTTCGCAGAGACTTGATCAACCACGCTTCAAGAGGTATTGCATTATACTTGCTGTGGTTATAGATGAAACGATTTGAGAATGGTTCTCGGATCATATGGTTTCATCGGATTAAAATTTTTTAAATTCCGCTGCACAGAACAACTAGTACGACTAATCGTTCTTAGTTGTATCCGATACGACGATCACGCTTCCGTGATGCGCTTGAGGATTTTTTTTCCATATCCTTCACATGTTGCCTGTTGTGGCGCCCATCCCGACCCCTGCGCCGCCCACCCTCCACCCAATGGCAGCCCCCGCCCGACCTCGGCCCCATGCCGCCCACCACCCCCTCTCCCCCGCCCCGCCTACACCGGCCCCTGTAGCCCAGGCAGAGAACCAACATCACCCTTCCTGCTAGCCCAGGCCTTGGATGCTGATTTTCCGCGCCCACCTCCTCTAGCCTAGGTCAGTTTTCGTCCAAAAGAAGAGAAGGAAGAAGTGATCTCTTGGAGAGAAACCTTCTAGATGAGAAAGGATCCGAGGAGCCCACAGTCTTCTACCAACGACCCACAAGAAACATGGAGGAAGGGGTGGGGTTTGGAGGGGTTTTTTTAATTTTTTGACAAATTTTTAATAACCTTTTGGATAGACTATGGGTTAGATTAACTCATGATATGGTTGAGTTAATTGTCCCTTTAACGGAGGGTTATAGGTGTGAGACAGAGGGACTATCAGGGGTTCCTCATGTAATTCACGGTTATGTGGGGTTATGAACGTTATTGTGAAATTACTCAGGGTTATGGGTGTAAAAATCCCAATCATAAAAGTACAAAAATATGTTTACAAATAATAAAAAATAATTTACAACATCTTATACTTTCCATATCTTCATAAATCTTTTCAGACCTCCTCATCCACCTCATGTGCCTCCTCCTTTGTCGTTTCCTTTTCTACCATCTCCTATTTTCCTATGACTCTCCTCATGTGACGTCTTCTTCTTCTTCTTCTTCTTCTTCTGCTTGGTGTTTTGTTCTGAATGTGTTGGAATGTGACTAGAGGATGCAACCTAGCCGATGACTTCCGTGGAGGATCGGTTGATTGAATTTCCTGGTTTCTCGTACTCCTTACGCTTGTTGACTAGCGAGACGGCTCTAATGGAGGAGGCTCAGTGATCCTTACTCTCAGGGAGGGTCTTTGAGGCGGCTCCAGACGTTGTTGTGGTATTATCATGAGTATACCAAATAAGTATCCATCGAAATCGGTTGTCTCCAATTGTCAAACACTATCAAATATTTGTGATTGTAAATCTCTTGAATTATATTGAGTAGACGATGTGAGCTGAGAGGGTCTAGAGTCAAATTGACCATCAAGTGATGGTCCTGCAAGAATGAGACATTCATGTTGTTGTAAGTATCACAGAAGGTAAACATAACTTATTGAAATTAGTTATTCTATTAAATAAGTTATTTAGATCTGAAACTCCAAATTTGTCTTCACTGATTTGAGACCTTGATGCGCTATACTCTATATAGCTCATACTTGAAAGATATTAATTACATTAGATCCACATAAATTAAACGATAAGTAAGAGAAGGATACAATGTAATGAATCAACTATAATAACCTGTAGATGCAAATCCTGATTGAATTAGCTGAAATCCTTATCCGCAATATCCTTGACTCAAAGTACCAACAAATGATGATCTTGCAAACTGTGACTAACTAAAAGCTTCTCCATAGCCTGCAAGAATGAGATATTCATATTTTACAAAATATTACAGAAGATACACATAACTTCTTGGATTTACTCATTTAATTAAAAAAGTTGTTGTAACCTGAAGCTCCAAATCCGACATGATCGTATCAAGATCCTGAAGTGTTATATTCTATGTAACTCATACCTGAATGATATTAATTATATTAGATGTCATATAAATGAAACTATTAAAAGAGAAGAATATTAACTATAATAATATGAAGATCCAAATCCTGGTTGAAATGATGGGTACCCTTGTCCATCATATCCTGCAGACGTCATTCCTGAGGTTCCAAATACTGATTCCTCCATTGTTTGACCTTGGAAAAACACATGATCACTATGTCTGTTATAACATTTGAAGAATTATGGTTACATATCAAAAAAATCTATACAGTAATTTAAGTTAATTATATACAAATAATTAACTGAAATATGAAGTCCTTAACATTGTGGTTGTTGCGTGACAAACCGCAAATTCAACCCTTTAAAAGTGTGGAATTAACACTCAATGGTCATTGCAGTCGGCTGAATTCGGTCCTCAAAAACCATCTAATTTAATATGTCAATAAAATCATATGGTTGTATTTATATTTTACTTGGTAAGTAACCAAGGTCGAACTCAGGGACATGAGCCTCTCTCGTCTTATTTAGACTCTTATCAATTTTATTAAGTGTTGGATTAAAAAATAATAGGTCAATAAATGTATGAAGACAACACAAGATGCATTTAATAAACATGAAACATGCATTTTTTATTTGATTTTTTAATCGTGCGAATAGATGCAAAGCTATGCAATGCGAGTATGCCCTAAGTCAGAATAAAATAATGAGCAATTTAAACCTTAGTTAATTTCACGAGAAGCATGAGGGAAATGTTCGAGGATAGGAACGAGGGGGTGGGGGTTATGGTTTGAGATGGGGACCGGGGAGGACTTGGAGAACGGGGACGTTACTTCGGGAACAGGGAAGGAGGGCCGGAGGTGAATGCCCAGTGGGGGGATCCATCTAATGCGAGATTAGATCTTAAATAATAATAATAATAATAATAATAATAATAAATAGCCTCCTTTAAATCTTGTAATAACCGTCCGAGATTCAAATCATGCAAACCCTACTGCACTGCCAAAGGTGATGGAATTAAATCTGCATATATGTGAATTTAATAAAATTCTTTTTCAGGCTAATGTATACTTCTTCCCATCATACAAAAGATGGAGAATGGAAAAAAACAGTGGATCCTCTCACATGTGAAAGGGTATAATTACGAAGAACAGAAAACGACTTTAGTGGGTGAAAAGAGAGAGGAGTTCATGATAGATGGTTTTGGAAGCTATGATCTATAAGTTGCTACGATCTTTTTGCAGTCAGTTGTGATAATGGTTTTGATGGTTGATGTGATTTGTCATGTACTTGTCAAGAGTTGATCTTTTGTGATCGACGAGATTAGATTTCGTATATGCTCAATTGTTGGCCGGTGCTAAGTTGCATGTGTTTTAGCTTTGATGAAGAGGTTAGCATCACTAGTCATATATTTGGGAATATCCATTGTATGATATGTTTTCCTCCTTGTTAATCGTGTTTTTGTTCATGTGAAAGAGTGTTAGGTCATGTGATGAGTTCCGACAAATGTGGGTTTTCTCCATCATTTATTCATTTGATTCAATTTCCTCCATTTGATTTCATAGTTTCAATCCTTGTACAAAGTACGACTTTAGGATTCCTGGAGTTTCCAAAACAACAATCCATTTTAAAGTTTGGTACCCAAATTTTTGGGGTCCTTACATTGTTATAAGTACGTGTGAGGATTTCAAGGTACATACTTTTTGTCAGCTTTTGTACATTTAAAAGTATCGAACTTTTTTGCCATAAAAAGATATCTTGCATGAACATTAGTCATGTGAAGTGTTGGAAACGAAACCTTTTTGAATGATTTGGTTGATATCCTATACTAAACTTAGTTTTTGATTGATATGATATACTTGAAATTTATCTACGGCTGAAATGAGACTAAAGATTTTAGTTTTAATTGTCATATTTTTTTTCCTACAGAGATAACGTTGTCTTTGAGATTTTTAAATTTTCGATCCATGCTCTTAGTATTGATTTTTATCTATTTTTTAAAATATTATAGTTTCTCTTCTACTTATGCATGAAGTTCATGAAAAACATTTAATATTTTTTAAATGAGATTGAAAATTCATAAGCATCGCTAAAAGCTAATAGAGCAAGAAGAGCTTCTTTATCTTTTAATTCATCATATTCCACTACAAACAGATCGGTCTGTGGGGACGGTGGTAGGGGATGATCAATACATAACCATCTCTTATACTTCTAAAGGAGTTGACTAGGGCTCGTCCCCCTTGATGACCACAGAGGACGTTTGATAAATCTCATATTCATCATGCGAAAATCATTCTATTAAGGTCTGTTCCCCAAAGTTCATATGCATTTATTCATTAATATATCATCATTAACATTCACACATGTGTAAATAACATTCACATTCCACCAGATTGACCCAAAAAGCAGTTAACTTCCCCAATTTTAGTCAATCCATCCTAACTCTGATTAACACGAAATCACCTCTATTGAGTAGATATTACTAACAAGAGTAAATAAAAAATACAAAAAATTACTAACCCAAATAAGTATCAAAGACCAATTTCATAAAACTCGGAGCTCATATGTGAAAGTTGGGTTATGGGCCTCTTTTACGCATTTTTGCTTTTCGCTATTTTTGAGATGAGTTTTTATGTATATAATTAATCCTTTTAATTTTATTTCTTCTTTAATTGTGTTCTTTGGTGAAATTTTTATTAAGCAGCATAAAAATACAAATCCAAATCAAGACTAAAATCAAAGAAACTAACTGAGTCCGAGTGTCCTTTATAAGTCTGTACAAAATTCGTGTATTTCATACCTCTATTTTATTTCTCTATTTATTTATTAAAAATCCAAAAAAATAGATTAATGTTTAATTACTTTTCTTGTAGTTTATCGTATTTTTGTATACTTTTTATTTTTTAATCACTAAAAAAATTACAAAACTCCAAAAAGTCGGTTTTCTATGCACATGGAGAACCACCAAAAATATCACTTTGTACATATGACCTTTTTTGTTCCTAGTCCTTCATGAAAGTTGTAAAACTCGTCGAGACAAACAACTTTCATGAAGGAAAATTTTCGATATGAAGTATTCTTCTATCTCTTTTCTATTTTTCTTTCTCTTTTTATTTTTAAATTTTTTTGGTGACACATGGCAGCCCTGGCATGCCACTTGTCACCCACCCATCAAGCCTATCCCCTGGTCACGTGCAGATCATGCGACTCACCATCCCCCCACCTCGGCCACGTGCTACGCACGTTACCTCTGCCCCCTCCCCTTCCTAGCACCGCTCACCTCCGCTTCCTCCGCCTCCATGTAACCGTCTCCACCACCGTTGGCTGTAACGGTCATCCTCACGTCCCTCCTCATCGGCCATTACAGCTGCACACACGTAATGCCAGTCGTCCCCACCTCGTCGTCGTTATCCTCTTCCCCTATAAATCCTTCGCCACCGTCAACATACAACCCCATTTGTCGTCTTCGACAAACAAAGGAAAAAGAGAGAGCTACGAGGTTGGGCTAGTGATAAAGACCCAGCCTCGCCAGCGACGACCATTCCTGGCGAGATCCGTGAACATCCGCTCATGTCGCAACACCTCCCATCTGCTGCCAAGCCTTGAGCTACTCTATCGAGCTCTGAGGCGAGAACCGGCTGAAATCTACAAACCTACAACCACCCCAGACGATCCACTTCCAACCACTCGGCCCATGTGTCGACTGTCGCTAGCTCCTCTGGCTGCCACCGCCCCTCGTGCCGTGTGTCAGTCGAGGGATCAGCTCCGCCCACCACCACAATTCGCTCGTCCATTCGCCACTGCCCCTTGCACTGTATGTCGGCCAAGGGGTTGAGCTTCCCTGACATCCTTCCGCCCTCGACGTCGATCGCCTTCGCCTCCAGCGGCTCGACGCTCTTTCGCCCTCGACTGGTCGCGGGCAGCTCTTTCGCCACCGATTTCTCCGTCGGCCACCCCCTTTCACATACTGTTGGATCGGGAAATCACCCTTGATCCAACGATTCTCCGACCTCTGTGTGCCCCTCCCTGAGCCTCGACCCCAGCCTCGAGGCTCGGGTCGACCGAAGCATGCGAAGCAGTCACGTAGGCTCGTTGCACCGAGCCAACCAACACCCACCGAACCTCTGCGTCATGTGCTAGGCACGTGCGTAGAGGTTTATTGCGCCCATTCCCTTTAATTTCCAGAGAATTACAAAAGAGCTCCCGCCTCTAGAAATACGTGCAACACACGTGTTTTGCTAGAAAATTTGCAAGGAGCCTCCTATAGGTTTTGAAAATTACAAAAGAGCCTCCGCTTCCAAAATTCACATGTAGAGCATGTGCCCCTAGGTAAATTGTAGAAAAGTCCAGGCAGGTTTTCCTTATTGCAGATAAGTTCTCCAAGGATCCAATTGAGAAGAAAACTTAAACTTTTTATTGCATTTTAGTCCCTAGATCTTTATTCTATCATAACTTTCTCATATGAACTCTGCTTTTAATACATAATATGTCATTTTGAAGCTTATTCCGTTCTCTTTAATATTATATGTCTTGTAGAAAATTCTAAGGATGTTTAATGATTCATTATTTGAGGATATTTTGATTGTCATATGCAGGCTGATTTTGACATATTTGTGCCTTATTCATTGAGAAATTAATGATTTATTTTGCAAGGATTTGATTGAGGATTTCAATCTGATCAATTCTCTTGTGATTATTGACGATCATTCTTTGAGGATTTAATTTCCGCAGGGGACTCGATTAAGGAGATTTTATTTGAATAATTCTCTTCGACAATTGTTCTTACCAATTGAGAATTAACTTTTGCAGGGGCATGTTCATGGTGAAATAATTGATTTATTCCTTTATTAAATTTGTATCATTATTGGAAGAATAAATCTTAGGAAATTGGAGATCAAGTGTCCTGAAAATTCTCATTATTTGCAGGATTATTTAGCCAATAATTGATCTATTATCCTACAACTTGGGTTTTATCTTTATAATTATTTCTTAAAATTATTCCATCTGTGATAGTTTTTGAGGATCAATTGATAACTTTATTTGAGGATTCAATCTTATAGTTCACAAATCTAGTGCTTCATTCTCTCTGTTTATTTCTTTATATCTCATTTGCATCATTAGCATATTTTCTCTTTATTTTCCTACATAGAAATTAATCGAACATTTTATTAATTATTTAAAATAATTTAAGACCACACAACTAAAAACCATCCTTCCTGTGTTCGACCTAGGTAGACTCACCAAGTTAAAAATACTTCACAACATTCAAAGATTGTGGTTTTTGTTGAATCGAATTTCCTCTCCTATACTACAAATATAAACAATTAAAGAGGCGAAATCCGTGTTCATCAAATGGCATCGTTACCGGAGAACGGTGAATTTTTAGGGTTTTAAATTAGTTTCTATAATTAATTTTTGTTAAAATAGTTTCTGTCTTTTTTATTTTCTTCATTTCATTTTGCATTTTCTCACTTCTGATACTAACCGCAATTTCTCTCTTCACAGATTAGTCGGAGCTATTTTTTTGGACATAAATCAAGGATCTACGAATATGAAGATTCAATTTTTTTATTTTGTAACAGAGAGTTAGTTTAGATTTAAGTTTCTACATTATTCACAGGGTCCCTCTCTCTTTAAACCTTGTTGATTTGTAATAATTCAGGATTGGACTTCTTTGTGGTGTGTCGTCTGTTTCAACCCCTTCTGTGTGGTATGGACCTGACTTGAGTGGCGTAGGAATTAGGCATATATACGCTTGCTTAGTTATCTTTTGCTTGTGCTCGTAAATCTTAGGCCACACTTTCACTAACTATACGCACTGGTAGATCGTTCAACTTTGTCAATTTTTTAATCAATTCTTTCCTGCTAATATAACTATCTACTTAGGGCGATTTCATCTTTGCACCTCATTTATTATAGATTTTAAAAATTCCTTATATTGCATTCCGCATGAAGAATACGAGGAATCACTGTAAGTCTTCTGCTTAAGCATGCATCATTGATTTACGCTTGCATTAGCTTTTTCAATTCTCCCTCCGCAGTTTTACAACTTAGGAATTAAAAGAATTGGGACTTCTCGTTAGGCATGAATTTTTGTGCTCACTTAAAAACTTAAGTGATGATCTTAATTTAAAATCAGGATTTCTAATCAAGGCGACTGTAAATAAAATTGACAAGAAATTAACCCTTATGGAGAGAAACTCACTCATTGTTTGTAAAGACCAGATCACATAATTAGGGTAGAGCAAAAAAAAAAAATTCATTCAGACTACTGTTTTTCAAAAAAATTAGCTAATTCTCAGTGAGGGTTTTGGGTAGCCATTTTACGGTCTGACTTCCTTTAGTAGAGTGGGTAGTTTAGAGGACACCGTGAAAAGCTCCGTCCTCAAGTAACACGGGTAGTCGTCTAACGATCTGTACTTACACTTATACTGGCTGAAAGTAGATGTAACTAGCTGTATGAACTCGAGATAGTCTTTGTGAAATATTTAGGCACCTAACATCTCCACTTAAATTTTCAAGATTTCTTTATCACTAAATTAAAATTGAAAAGATAAGCAGCCTAACCCTGACGTGCTTCACAAGTGTCGAGTGGGTGAATCTAAGTGTTTTTGTATTTGACTTGTGTGCGTCAAAAACCTTGCAATTGCAAGCACATCATGGTTCGTGAATCATTCCATCCCTCTCTTGAGAATATGTTGGCACATTGGTCTTCCTACCTAGTTTCTACGACCATGTCTTGATATCCTTCTTCTCACACTTTCCATGGGAACCTGCTCTCTAAACCTATTCCCCCTCAGCCATCATTCTCTTCCCTCCCATACATCCCACCATATGCCCACACTTCTTCTTCATGGAATATACCTCTCTCAGATTATGACAATCTTATGGACACGAGAGAGCGAGCATAATTGGGGATGAAAAATGGAGTAACCAATATTAATAGTGAAACACAATTTCTGATTACTATGGACTCCCAACCTCTTGAACTATCCCTTACTCAGATTGACTCTCTTCCTGAGTATGACCAATTTTTCTTCGACCATTCATGAGAAAATCAGAGCCAAGGAAATATGACTTATGACCAAACCATAACGACTATGAATAATCAATAATCTATTCAAGGTTACCTGCCGAAATCACGATATATGGAGAATGATTATTCAATCACAAGTCATGAAATGTTTGAGGATGAGATTGTTCAGATCAATCATAGAGCAGATGCTTCAACTGAGAAAATATATGATCTCATCCAGTCGATGCAAAATCTAGAAGAAGTGAGTCCACCACCTTGTGAACCACAAACTTATCATGTGACTCACAATCAGGCACAACCATCACTGATCTCCAACCCCCATAGTGACACTATCACAGAAAATACCAAAAAAATGAAAAAAATAGAAAATTAAAAAATGGACACTTCTGAAATGGAAGCATTTCGTAAGAGCATGATTTTAGAACTTCCGCGGATCAAGGCCATAGAATATGTGCCCGATCTTAAGAGATTTGTGAAGAGTTGAATAAACCCCAAACAGACAGGTAAGAAACGATCAAGGACTGAATATCATGTCATATATATGGCCAGTTCTTTGGTGATGAATCAGAAAACCAAAAGCTGCAAAGTCAAGCAGTTGACTCGGATCACATGTGAAATTGAGGATACCTTATTTACTCATATTCGGTTAGACGATGATTCTACATTAAACATCCTCCCCAAGTCCATCTGTGACCAACTCAAACTCGGACAACTCAAAAAGACTAGGGTAATCGTTCAATTGCTTGATCGATCCACCAAAAGATCACGGAGGAGTGTTTCGCTCATCGTAAACTTCCTAGGTGACAAATACAAATTGAACTTTATTATTCTTGACATCAAGTATCACAGAGGATTCTCTGAGTATCATATCATTTTAGGAAAGCCATTCTTAGCCCCTGCTAAGGCAATTGTCGATTGTGAGACTTAGGAAATCAAGTTCCCAAACTCCGACAACAACACATAAAGCCTCAATGATACAACCTGCTATGGGGGAAAACCGACTGGAAACTGACAGTTGTAATCAGAAGATAAACAGCTCACATGATCAGACATCTCTTTACGGAACACATATACAAACCTTAAGAGAGTCGCCTGAAAGACTAACTGTTGGACAAACCTCTGATTCTCATCCTAATAGAGCTCCTTTGAGGAAACATTATTTTGGATCTTATGAAGAATTGGACCATGTTTCTGATGAACATCACGATTATTTGAGTGGCCCAATTTTCGAGTCAGCAGTAATTCATGATATACTTGAACCATACAATGAACCGACTCAGGAAACATCTTCTGTCACCAAAATTCACGATTATCGAGAAGTGACATCAACATCCTCATCCATAACTCACAAAACCACCAAGAACAATCTCCCTCGCCCGAAGCAACATATGACCCTACAAGAATTGGTCGACTTTTACGGGGATTCATCTGACGAAGAACTCATAAATGCCACACCGGTTACTCAAGAAAGGGAGAAGAAGACTGTTCATCTTTTGCCCAATACTTCTCATGGAAACAAACCCACCAAAAAGTCACCTTTGACCATAGACACTAGGTGATTTCTGAAGAGTCCTCGTCCGGTCCTGAAGTGGTTCATGAGGTAAGTGCAATAAGTACAGCTTTGATCCAAGGGCACTTACCTCTGATTAACAATAGTTGGAGATCCTCTATTTATGACTACTATTCTCCTGAGGACGACTCTGATAATGGCTGGTCTTCTTCATCTGCCCCCTCTTCACCGCCCTCTACATATCCATACTATCTCCCACTACACTCTCACAAGAAGGTCCGTCACAATCCTCCTTGACCTTATACATACGTAAATCTACTCGATTTCCTATTTGTAATTATCCGATCATACTTAAGTTGACCTGAGCCTAAGTATAGGGGGGCCGGTACCATTGTGTATGCATTACTTCTATACTTTCTGCTCACCCTCAGCTGCCTCTTTTCATTCTTTTCTTCTATGCTTAGTCCCTTAAAAGTTTCAATATAGGGGGGCATGTCGACTTCTATTCTTTTTGACTCATCTATACTTAGTACAAGCTATGTCTATATTCCTCTTTGTGCCATGAGGATATATCACAAGCTAAGTATAGGGGGTGTATTGTATATATTCTAAGGGTGTACCTGAAGGTTGTGAAGTGCTCCTGAGCTTCAGGAGAGGATGGTCATCGAGGCGATGGCCTCAATCGAGCTGCGGAAGGCAGGGGAGGCTTCTTGCAGCGGAGCTCTGGCCACGAACTTTGAGCTTCGGCTCTGCTGCACCAAATCGAGTGCCAAGCAGTGCTCCAAGCAGCTGTCACTCAGCTGGAGATAGCTAGGGTTAAAGATGGGAGCGAGGCACGAGCTAGGGCACTATGGAGGCGGAGAAGAGATTATATAGGGTTGTCGAGGGTCTGGAAAGATCAGAGAGAAGCGTGAGACCCGAGAAGGAATCGGATCAGGTAATGAACCCGCGAAGATGTCGGAGGTACGAGGAATATCGGGTCCAAATCCCGAGGCAAGAGGAGCGTGGAGTCAGGCAGGAAAATATCGTGAAGAAGCTCGGGCCACGAGGATCCGGGTCTGATCTGGGAAGGAGGAGACGTTGAGCCGCTATCAACATCCCAGCTGACCAATCAGAAAATATGATTTACAAAATAAATTACAAATTCAATAAAAATAATAAATGAATTTAAATTAAAAAGTGTATAAAATAAGAAATGTTTTTTATTTTTCAAACTATTTTTCTATGATATTTATTTATTTATTTCTGAAAAATAATTTAATTTATATATAGTGTAGAGTATTATATACAAGTATAATATACATATGTATTTTGTACAATTATTTTTATTTTATTATTTTTACAAAAATACCCCAATTTTATATTTTATTTATTTACAACATAACATTTGGAGTATAAAATAGTTTTTGCTTTATTTTTATTATTTATTTACCGGTATATAATAAATGGGGGAAGAAAGCATATATACATGTATTATGTACAAAGGAGAAAGAATTTTATTTTCTTTTCATTTTTATTGTTATGATTTTTATTTTATTTTATTTTTAGAAATATATAAAAGGAGGTAAATATATATTTTTTTATTTCGGAAAAATAATTATTTTTTTACACATATGATATGTACAACATAGAGTAGGCCCTATCTCTCTCTACTTATTTATTTGGCGATCAGGCTAATGTTTGGTCCTCTCTTGGAGTTTGGGTCACTCTGTATTTATTCTAAATACCTCCTTCCTTTTTCTTTTCCCTTTATTCTTTTATTTTTGCAAAAATACATGCTAATTATGTAACATTAACACATGCATGCATAATGCTAAGTTATTGTATTTACACCTATTTACATGATGCATTGCCAAGATAATTAGCTAAAATAAAAGAATAAATAGGGATTGATGAGCGACCCGAGCGACTAAGGTAAAAAGGTATCACAGGTCGTTGTGACCTCAACCACTCGGGTTCGGTCTCAACAAGAAAAAGGAAGACCAACAAGGATAAAATCAAACAATCAAACACAAATATCGGTCTAGTTATTTATTTTACCTAGTATAGCTACCAGTGTCGAACTCAAGGAGCATGGTATGCCTAGGGTACGAAGTAGTCAGAAATCCAAAAACAAATATTTTTGTGGGTTTTAGGTTTTTCAATTTTCTTTTGGAATTTTTAATATAAGGAGAAAGTATAAAAACACACACAAACTCACAAACCAACAATTATTTAACACATCAATAATGTCAGAAAATTCGAATAAAAATATTTTTAGGTTTTGGGAATATTCAGATGTTTTTGTTAATTTTCTTGAATTTTCTTATTTTTAGTTAATTTTCTAAAAATGAAACAAGACCAAAAATGCTAAACAATGTACAACTGAGATCTAAAGGCAAGTTAAAAATACTTACAATGCCTGTAAAATCCCAACAGCAATTTTATGTAAAACTATAAACTAAAACTAACTACAGAAGAAGAAAACATATTTTTTTTAATTTTTTTTCTAAATTTTTAATGATTTTTATAAGATTTTTAATGTTTTTCAATTTTTATGGATTTTATAAATGCAAATGCGACAAAAATTGGACTGAAGCAAAAGCAAATCAACACACAGGAATAGTTTTAGAAGTTTTCAAGGGTTTTTAATATTTTTAGTGGATTTTCAACGATAAATAATAGAGATTTTTAGTATTTTTGAATTTTTAAATACTAATAAAAAACAAAATGAGCCCAAAAATTCATAGAAATTCCTACACCATGGCTGTAGCCATGTATCAAAATTTCATGAGTTTTGGACAAAATTTGCTACTTATTTAATCGAAAATCAACGGCACAACATACAAGGACCTAAACGCAATGAAAACATGTTCTAGGGAATAAAGGATAATACACATAGAAAGCGCAAGGTCATTTCTACAAATTTTCCACAAATTCTAACACATGTCCAATAACAACACGCACATGGGTATAAGTGCAAATACTAAAACTAAAACATCAAAACATAACATAAATTAAATCTAGGGTAGTACATGCAAATATCCCAAAAATGCACGTGACGATGCACATGTAACCATAAAGGAAGGACTAAACTGTAAATATCGAAAACTACAGGGGCACAGATGTAAAATGGTCCGTTGTGTACTTTTTATTTTACTGACTAAATGACAAATAAAATAAATGCAGGGGTAGAGAAGCAAATTACCCAGGCAGCTCGTGCTACACACGTGGGGTGACGGGTGGCACGCTCTGACTGGATGGCAACGTACGACTCTAGCGTTGATAGCTGGCGCATTGAACGGCTTGATGACGAAGCGAACGTGGGGCGTACAGGGGCCATTTAATGTCAGATCTAACGACCTAACAGGCGCAGGCAATGGACGACTCAGATCTGAACTGGTGTTGAGGCGAGATCGAAGGGCTAGAGAGGGTACTGGAAGAACTCCGCTTGGGTGAAGTTCACCAGAGCACCGAGGAAGATCGGCAGCTTCGATGAACGATCTGACGGCAACATCATGATTGTATGGCTCCTCCGCGTCGGGTGAGGGGGTCAGATAGGCTATCCCCCGGTCGGATCTCCTGGAAGGTGTGCGTGACCTAGGATAGCTCCGGAGAAGCTGGGTTGAGGTGATCTGGGGTATATCCATGCACGACTTGACCTACGGGGTAAAGCTCCAGCTCGGAGGAGTGCTTTGTCCAAGGTTATTTGACCTAAATTAAAAGAAGGCGGTGACAAATGGAGATGGAGGTTCCGGCGATGCGACAGAGGAACCTCGAGCCTAATCTTGTCTATCTAAGACAAGCCTAGGATGATCAGGCTGCGGGGGAAGGGTGACAGTGAACTGGGGAGTCGATCAGAATGGGTATGGGTGACTGATGGAGCTCCGACCATCGGCTCGGAGCTGGCGGAGCGACGGATGAAAGATTTGAAATAAATGGAACTAGGATCGAAATCAAGGGTACCTGAAGGTCCTATCTGAATCCTTAGCTCCAGGGGGTGAAGTAGGACTGGGTATTCGCCTCAACCTCGCTGCGGAAGGTGGGGGAGGCTCGTCGCGGTAGATCTCCGGCCACGAAGCTTGAGCGTCAGCGGCAACGACTCTCTTCGATCACCAAAGGGTCCCCCGAATGCTGTCATCAAGGGGAAGGTCTCTAGGATAAAAGGAAAGTGTACGACGCGAGCTGAGGGTCTAGGGAGAAGTATGAAGACTTTATATGCGTTCCCAGGTAAATGGAAAGAATCAGAGCCCGCGCGCGAACCGAGGAATATCCGTCCTTCCTAGGGATCCACGAGGATCGTGGATCCAAGGTGAAGGAGGGGGCGAAGAAATCGGGGAAAGGGAGGCCAAGATCCGATCGGGAAAATTTGAAGAAAATAGGGTGCGACTCGGATCCGGGTGAAGAATGGTCCGGGAGGGGGAGTTGACCGGGGTCAACATCCCTCCTGGACCAGTCAGAAAATTCCAAGGTAAAAAATATTTGAAAAATAAATTAAAAATCGAAGATGATTTTATTTTAAAAATATTCAACATGAAATATGTCCCCTATTTTCCAAACTATTTTTAGTGATTTTTATGAAAAATTCATTAAGGTATATAGATTATATTACATTATATACATGTATAAAATATTTATTTATTTATATTTTAATTTTTAATTTATTATTTTTGTATAAATAACCCAATTTTATATTTTATTTATTTACAACATAAGATTTAGAGTATAAAATAATTTATTTTATTTTTATGAGTTATTTACAAATGTCAAATAAATATGGATATGATATATATATATACATGTAATATGTACAAGGTTGTAGAGAGAATTTATTTTTATTTTTATTTTTCTTTTATTTTTCTAATTTTTGTTTTATTTTTAAGAATATATACAAGGTAATATAAACATATTTTTATTTTGATTTTTGTGAAAAATAAGATATCTACATACATAGAGGGAATATGTACAAGGTAGAGTGGCCCTATCTCTCTCTACTTATTTTATTTGGCGATCAGGCCCATATTAGGCCCTCTCTTGGGATTAGGTCACTCAATATTTATTCTAAATATTTCCCTCTTTTTCTTTTATTCTTTATTCTTTTATTTTTGCACAAATACATGCTAATTATTAATATTTAATAAAGGCATGCTTATTGGTAACTTATTGTATTTACAACTATATACATGATGTTTTGCCAAGATATTTAGCTAAAATAAACGAATAAAGAGTGATGAATGGGGATTCATCACCCCCTATACTTTACTTTTGTTATTCCCTTAGAAAACACTTATTTGAAAAAGAAGTGAGAAGAAAAAGAAAAGAAAAAGAAGGGAAATCAAGGTTGATTATTAAACTTGCCTTCATTAAATTGAAGTATGGAGCTCAGTCAGACCTTTGGATTATTAATTTATCGGAATCTTATTTGGATTTAAGCTTAAAACTCAACAGCCTCTAAGTTCCATCAATCTATGGTCAAGACTCCTCAATAGTCCATATCAGAACAATTTTACATACACAAACTCTAATGACCATGAATCTTTCCTTGTACTGTGTAAGTGATATGTAGCTCCCCACCTCAGAAATGACAAAGTGACAACCCCCCTTAACAAGGTAACTCTAATACCCTAGTCTGGCAGCTATTTCCTCGAGGAGCGGGTATTCCCTTCTAAGTTCAAGTTCAACCGGCTCAAGAAGAGGAGGAAGAAGAGAATGGACCATGACCAATGTAGCCATGTATCCTTGGGAGCCCAACCAGTGTAGCTAAGTCTCACTGCTGCAAGCGTCATGAGATGTGAATGGGTAACATAAGCTTTGCTTTATTTGGCTATATACACTCCGGTGAGTATTTCATTTTCTATCAGACCCACCACTTTTTTGGAGTTTTTCTTTCTTTTGCACTTTTTTTTGATGTGCATATGTACAACATATCTACATGGTGCAACATATATATATATATATATATATAAGGAGTTTTTCCTCTTGATCCAATAGACTATTCCTCTTATGAAGCTTTATTGCAACCCACAACTCCTGTCTTTAGACCTCAACACCACCAGACCAAGTTGAGACGCACTTCCTTCACTAAATGAAGAAGAGAGGTTCCGCCTAGAAGTACTACCCTCATATGCTACCCCAAGCCAAAGGACACTGCCTCCTCACCAGCTCATCCGTGGAGAGCTATGTGTAAGGTGATGGTGCAAGTAAAGCCATTGTCTCTGAGAGTCATGTGTGCGTTTTTAAGTGTTCTACTTAGGCTCATCAAGATGACATATGATCATAGCCTAGTGGACTCAAAGAATTAAGTCTCAAATGGACCTGAAAAGCCTTAACCCTTAGCCATATAAGGTTCCTCTTACAATTAAGTGGATTAAGGTCTTAACCAAGCTCCATTTTCCAATTTAATTCCAGGCCAGTTTAAATGTCAATCATGATTCAGAGAAACTGTAAAAATAAATACAAAAATGTTTTTGAAAATGTGCAAAATTTTTGAAAAATGTTTCAATGAATGAGTGCATGAAGTTTTGCAAAATATTTACACGCATTTATACAAGGGTTTTCGCAAACTTTTTTTCAGACATTTTATAAAAAAAAGTTGTACTATGCACATAATTTTGTTATCAAAATATTTACAAACTCTTTATACAAATCATTTGTACAAACATTTGTACAAAAATAATTTTTATAAATAGCTATGTATGTGTAATAAAGGATTTTTATGTACAAGGAAAAATTTTAAATTTTTATGGTTTTTGGATAAAAGAATTTTAGCCATTTTATTTATTAACACACTCATACAAAATACGAGTTATGGCTAAAGTATATATAAAATATATACGACACCCCCTATACTTAGCTCGAACTATGTCCTCGGAGTGAATCAAGAGCGATGAAGAAGACATAACTCGTGCTTAGTATAGGGAAATGAAAAGGAATGATATACTACAACGACGAATCAAAGAATAGAAGAAGAGGACTCAGTGTTTCCCCCTATATTTGGATCAAGTAATCCTGAGTATAGCAGGCTGTACATGAAGGAAATCTGAGTGGAGGAATGTACATGGTCTACCTCCCCTATACTTAGGGTGAAAGATCCCTAAGTATAGGTAGCAGAACAGAGGTAAAATGAATCCAAAGAACACTCAAGAGTCCAACAACCCCCAAACTTAGGGTAAAGTACACCCTAAGTATAACATAATCATATGATGAAGATGGGGTGTGGGACTAAAGAATGGAGTGATATGGACATCTGGATCTATACAAGGAGGAAGATAGTGATAATCAGGTGTGAGATGCACTAGATGTGAGTCAAAGACCACATCTCACGCAAAATGAATAGGGGCGACGTCAACGACCAGCGGCTCATGATCTAGATATGGTTTGAGCTGTTGCTCGTTATTATACGAAAGGTAGACTCATATGACATCTCAGATATGTCAATACTCCCATTGTCATGTACCTTTCAGACCGGGTATGGTCCCTTCCACTTGCTCTGCAACTTCCCTGGAAATAATCTAAGCCTGGCATCAAACAACCATACTCTCTTATCTGGCTCAAACTGCTTGTGACTGATATGAGAATCATGCCACTCCTTCACTCGCTCCTTATAATGTAGGCTGCTAGAAAAGGCTTCATCTCTAAGCTCCTCCAGGGCTGCCAATTCTGCCCTCCTCTGGTCTCCTACACTCATAGGATCCAAAAGTATCTCTGTAACCGCCCAAAGTGACTTATGTCTAAGCTCAACTGGTAAATGGATGGGCTTGCCATAAACGAGGCGAAAGGGAGATGTACCCAAAGGAGTCTTAAAGGATGTCCGATATGCCCACGAGGCCGAGTCCAAAAGCTTTGACCAATCCTTTCGGTCAAGGAGGACGACATTCTGCAATATAGTCTTGATCTCCCTATTCGACACTTCAGCAAGACCATTGGTTTGAGGGTGGTATGGAGTGGCTACTCGTTGGTCAATGCTGAACTCGCTAGAAAGGGCCTTTACCTTGTCATTGACGAAATGAGACCCCCCTTCAGATATCAACACTAGAGGTACCCCGAACAGTGAAATGATGTTTTTGCTCAAAAATCTGCATACAGTCCTAGCATCTGCGGTTCGAGCGAGGATGGCCTCAACCCAACGACTCACATAATCAACAACCAATAGAATTTACTCGAATCCCTGGCTCTTAGGGAGTGGACCCATGAAATCGATGCCCCATGCGTCAAAAACCTCACAAAATGAATGGGCTGCATCGGCATCATATCACGCTATCCATAAGTGCCCATCCTCTGACAGTCAATACACCTCTTCACGAATTCATCAGAATCCTTGAAGAGAGTAGGTCAGCATTTGCCGTAGTGGAGCACTTTCTGTGCATTCTCCTCCCAGAGTGATGTCCTCCTGCCTCCAGCTTGTGGTAGTAGGCGAGGACGCTATGGTGATCCTCCTGAGGAATGCACCGTTGCCAGACACTATCCCCTCCTTCATGGTAAAGAATGGGATCCTCCCAATGGTAAGACTTGGCCTTCGCTAGGAAGGTCTCAAGTCTCTGCCTGGGCCAACCTTGTGGAACTTTCTTGGCAACAATATAGTTCACGATGCCAGCATACCACGGGAGCGAGGCGATTGCAAGGATCGCCTCATCTGGGAAGGTCTCACATATAGGATCAATCTGCTCAGAATCCTCAAGATGCTCTAATCGGGAGAGATGATCCGCCACCACATTCTTGACTCCAGGCTTATCCTTAATCTCAATATCAAACTCTTGGAGTAGAAGGATCCATGTAGTAAGTCTCGCTTTGGCATCCTTCTTTGCCATGAGGTACCTGATGGCGGTGTGATCTGTAAAAATGGTCACTCTAGATCTAATGATGCACGATTTGAACTTATCTAGGGCAAAGACTATGGCTAGCATCTCCTTCTCGGTGACAGTGTAGTTTCGCTATGCGCCATCCAATGTACGACTAGCGTAGTGAATGGCAAATGGTACTCCATCCATTCTCTGTCCCAGCACAGCCCCTACGGCAAAATCAGAGGCATCCGTCACGATCTCAAATGGGAGAGACCAATCAGGCGGCTGGAGGATATGAGCCTCACCAACTAGACTCTTGAGAGTCTCAAATGACGTAAGACACTTATCATCAACTATGAACTCGATGTCTTTGGTCAGCCATCAGTCAACAGCCGGGCAATCCTGCTGAAATTATGAATGAATCGTCGGTAGAAACCGACGTGCCCCAGAAAAGACCGTAATTGTCGCAAGTCGGATGGTGGATTGAGTTTTCTAATGATATCCACCTTGGATGGATCCACCTCCATACCCTTTTTGGAGATGATATGGCCAAGCACCGTCCCCTGAGTCACCATGAAGTGACTCTTCTCCCAAGATAATACAAGGTTGATCTCGATGCATCGCTGAAGGACGCGGTCTAGGTACTCAAGACAAGCATCAAATCCATTGCCGTAGACCGAAAAGTCATCCATGAAGACCTCTAAGCGCTCACCCACCATGTCCGAAAAGATGGACAACATGCACCTCTGGAATGTCGCCGGAGCGTTGCATAGACCAAAGGGCATGCGTCTGAAAGCATACATCCCAAAGGGACAAGTGAATGTGGTCTTGTCCTGATCCTCTGGCGCAATGGCCACCTAGTTGTATCCGGAGTACCCGTCAAGAAAGCAGTAATGACTCTTCCCAGTTAGCCTCTCTATAATCTGTTCAATAAAAGGCAACGGGAAATGATCCTTCTTGGTGGCCTGATTCAATCGTCTGTAGTCCACACAGACCCTCCAAGAAGTGGGTACCCGGGTAGCGATCTCCTCTCCAGACTCACTCACAACTGTAGTGATGCCCGTCTTCTTGGGCACCACATGTAATGGACTAACCCACTTGGAGTCGGAGATGGGGTAGATAAAATCGGCGCTCCACCATTTAGAGTTTTCCTTCATGACAACCTCTCGAAGATTCGGGTTCAGCCGCCGCTGGAACTCACGCAACGACTTAGCGTCCTCTTCGAGATATATATGGTGGGAGCACAAAGCCGGACTTATCCCCTGGAGATCGTCTACACTCCATCATATCGCCTTACGGTTCTTTTCAAGAACCTCAATCAAATGAGATTCTTGCTCTCCAGTCAAATCTGTTGAGATAATGACTGGGTGCATCTCATGCTCACCCGCAAGGAACCTATACTTCAGCGACTGCGGCAAGGTCTTCCGCTCTGGACAACTGGGATCTGGCAGATCTGGTCTCTGAAAGGTCTGAGTGAATGCAACCAAATCATGTGGGAGAAATCTCGCTGAACTTGAAGATCTGGTGAAGACTGCTCTGCTGGTGTCTCTGTACTCTGAATCGGCTCAGTCTCCACTCTAGTTGCTGGCTCTGTGGAAATCAGACACGGAATCATTTCTCGAACTCTGCCCAATCAATGTCTGACTCTGAGGGTTCTGAATCTGAATCAAATAACAAATCAATTACCTCGTTATCAGGAACATGGTCTGCTGCCTCAAAGGTGTCCTCTGCCAGGAATGCGCTCTCCAATCTCTCCTCTACTGGAATCTGTGCATCAGTGGGGTCTGAATCTGAGAGGATGGCTTGTGAAACAGGGTCTGCCCAAACTGCCTCATCGTTTGTGATCACATAATCACACTCCTGGTGGACGTCTCGCTCTGCCTCTGTCATCTGCTTTGAATCTATGAGCGGCTCTGAGCAAGCTGAATCTCGCGCTCTAGTCTCATCGATCGTCTATATTTGTATGCTCTCGCCCTCGACGCGAAAGTATACCTTCCCGCTATCATGATCGGATACTGCCGTGGCTGTGGCTAAGAACAAGCGTCCTAAAATGATGGTGGTATCAGTCACAGACTCAGGGATCTCCATGTCCAACACTACGAAGTCCACGGGGAATTGCAGGCCCTGAATTGTGACGACCACGTCCTTCAGTAACCCCTTTGACCTCTTGACAGATCGATCAGCAAACTGAAGGACCGTCCTGCTCTGTCTAAGAGGGCTAAACTTAAAGCGGTCGAGTAAGGCTGCCGAAAGTAGGTTAATAGAAGAACCACTGTCTAATAGAGTCCGATCGAACCTCTGCTCATGTATGTGACATCTGACATAGGGAGCTCCTGCATCTGGCCTCTTGGATGGCAGATGGTTCTGGATGGTGAACCAAGTGGCACAAGTGAGCACATGGATCTCTGAGTGGTGGTTCCTTCTCTTCTTGTGAATGGTGGTCCTCTCTCTAAGGTTCCTCTGGAAGAGGGGGATGTGCTCCAAGGCCTCCTATAGAGTCAGTTGTATCTGGAATCTGTCTATCATCTGCTGGCTGAACTCTAGCTGATGGGATTTTTTTGATTTTATTTTTTGTCCCCTTAACCAAGCAGAGTGCTCGGGGAAAGGGGATGGCTGGGCCCTCCTCAGATGGAGGGCTAGGATCGGGTCACTGCTGCCAGGACAAGATAGAATCCATACAAACATCTCCAAGCAAATAAGATGGACTCACAAATGAAGAACCCTTTCCTTTATTTCTAGAATCGTCCTGAGATACAGAAATAAACGGAAATGCAACAGGAATAGAAATGGTGACCTCAGTACCACCTACGGCATCTGGACTCACGACATCAGTACTACGCTCTGGCTCAGCATCAAATCTGGTGGCATTAACACCACCTCCTCCTGAATCTGGCGAAATGATAGCCTCAGTACCATCGGCTGGATCAACATCCTTGGTGGCGTCAGCACCACCACCATCATCATAATCACGAGCGGCATCAGCATCGCTCTCCTCCTCATCTGGCTCTCCTGGGTCTGGATGTGGTCATCACTCAGACGGGGCGCCATCGGCTGGCATCCTACTGCTCCTAAGTGTAACAAATTCATCATCAAAATGATATGCAGAAACATCACCAAGTGAATCACTAGGAGTGGTAACCTCTATAAACTCTACATGCTTAGACTTCCTCTTCAGGTTGTTCAGGTTTGGCTCAATCTGTGCAGGAATGGCGACCTTCCCTATCACAATCTCTCTCATCTCCTATCTGAACTCGTCCATCTCCCGTCTGAAGGTGGCCTGCTGCTTGGACATGAGCTGGGCTAGATCATCCAAAGTGGGGTTCTCATAGATGGTCCCATGAGAACCTAACGGGTGGCCTCTCTGAAACTGATGCTGCTACTGATTAGAGTGAGAGGGGTACTGGGTATGATACTATTGAGGATGCTGCCGTTGCCTCCAAAACTGTCCCTGCTGATAGGGATGAGGACCATGTTGATGGTACTACTATGGATGTGGTTGTGGCTGTTGTGGGAACTGGGGCTGCTCTCGCTGCTGGCCGTACTAGCCACCCTGAACTGGAGGTTGCTGTTGGGAGCTGGTTCCTCTGGTCGATCAACGAAATCCGGGATGGTCTCATCGGATCCCAGGCTGAGGTCGATCATATCAAATCTTGTTGACATCCATCAATGGCTCTTGCTCGTAGGGGGGGGGGGGGGAAGGACCGCCAGGGGCTGATCCGGTTGCTAGACCACCATCTGAGTATCCTGAGATGGTGGTGGCTGGTGGTATAGCTGCGACTGCTGGTACGACTCCGCCTGAACATGGTGAACCTGTCTGGGCTAGCTAGAGTGCTGGGACGAACTACCGCTGCTGCTGGGATCTGTCTGTGACCTGAGACGGAGCTGAGAAGCCGTCTGTGCCTCCTGGAGACACATGATTTGGGTCTTCAGGTCACTCAGTGTCTGTGCCATCTGATCGATCTGCGACATGCCCTGGCACTGCTTCTTCTCTATCAACTCTATCTGGTCCAACTTCTCGTTGATAATCCCCGTATAAGCGGCTGTCGACTCTACCTGCACTGCGTCTGCTGTTGATGTAGAAGAACCGGCCTCAACTCATGCTATCCTCTAATAGGACACGACTGGTGGATGGGGCTTCCCCTGAGTGTACAATCAGGTCTGGGACATCACCGTGTAGTTCTCGTCCATCTCCATGTAGATGACCCAGACCTGATCCTCATCCTTGGCGAAGTAGGAACCCCCACAGGATGCATTGATTAGCCCTTGCAACTCCGATGTAAGCCCGCAAAAGAAACTCTGGACAAGGTTGGGCTTGGATATATCATGGTGTGGACACCAGTCTGTGAGCTCCCTGAACCTATCCCATGCCTCGTGAAACTGCTCGTTGGGGAGCATGGAGAAGTTGCTGATCATGGCCCTGGCTGCATTGGTCCGACCGAGTGGATAGTACTTGTTCAAGTACTCAGTTCGGAGCTATTCCCACGTAGTAACAAATCTCCCTAGGTGCTTCAGCCAGTTGGCCGATCTGTCTACGAGGGAGAAAGGGAATGCCATCATCCGAATGGTATCCTCGTCTACATGGCGATCGTGGACAGTACTGCAGATCATCTCGAACTCCTGGAGATAGAGGTGTGGCTCCTCTGTGGCAAACCCATGGAAGTGGGGAAGAAGCTGAATCGTCTGAGGTGGGAACTTGAAGTCCCCCACAATGGCTGGCAGCACTATCCATCTATGGGTGAGAGTTGAACCAGAGTTGTGCAACTCCCTCATCGGTCGTGCTGGTGGTGCTGGCTGTGCTGTCTCCTCAGGCTCTCCATCATCAGGAATATCTCCTCCTCCTCCTCCGGCGGCTCTGCGCTAATCTATGTCGGCTCTCAACTTCTCCATCTCATGGCGCATATCCACCATGTAAGACCCCTGGTCTCTAATCTGACGTTGCATGGTCTCTAGAGAGGCTAACATAGTAGAGTTGATGCCACCCTGATCCAATACATATGTCTCTGTCCCACGGGGTCCATCGGTGCGCTCCTCGTTGCTGGCCATGGTCTCTGCAAAGGCAAAAGACCCAAACTCAAGTGCCGATAAATCATCTGATGTCTGTTGTGGTCTCTGCTCGGGCACCTCAGGACTAGAAGAAGGGTGGTCGAGGGGGAACATGACGGAATCAAACTCGGGGTTGGAGAGCGGGTCTCGGCTCTTACGAACCAACCTAGATGAGCGAGCTGGAGTGCTATAAAGCAGTGTAGCCATGGGATACCTAAGGGACCTCCTGCCCATCATCTTGATGTGGCGAGTGAATGCGGATGAGATCTGGAAACACATAAGATCAGATAGCAACCCCCCGATTCACCTACTTGACGCGGAGGTGAAGATCGTAAAGGCTCGGTCGGTTATCTTGTCAATATTATTAGGTGATAAGACAATCTTTCAGAGCGACTAAGCGAGCTAATAGGAATCCAATACTCCTAACAGACTATCCCGTATAAAAGGCCGGTAGTCTGCTAAGAAATCGGATATGGCTTTAGCCTAGTGTGCGGGCCACTCTCTCGCTCATACAAACCATACAATAAGGGGATTACTCTCCCAAGACAAATTTTCCGGTGAAGTGTCTTTTAGGGTCAAGTGTGTTTAGCACTCCCAATTTTATAGTTTATATTTTTTAGATATTTTCAAGCAAACAATGGCTAATGAATTTTTTGGTTCTCCTAGTTATTTTAAGTCCAAAAACTAGTGGAGAAGGCAAAAAAGCCAATGCGTGATCAAACACAATGATGTATGCAGAGTAAGAAATGCGTACCTGACTCCACCTCTCTACATGCAGGATGATCCGCGCATAAAATAAAGACTGAAAGTAAACTACCTATATGATGCAAGAAGAAATAGACCTTATACGAAGCAAGTTCTACACGATAAGCAGAGTAGTCAGATAATCAAACCAAGTCCTAAGTCTGATCTTGGGAACCACTCGGTGTCCGCCATAACGGATCCTGCACGCATTATACGTGGTTCCTCACAACACGTGGATGATGAATCTCGTATCCATCATACTAAAAGCCACAAATTAAACCCTTGGCTTAACTATTCTAATAAAAATATCCATTAATTCTTTATTTTTATCTTGTATTATATTGTGTACAATTAATCCTTAATTACATGTATTTAATCACCTTTATTTTCTTTGTAATTATTTTATTATCATCAAAACCCCCCAAAAATCAAGTTGAACAATTGTCTATAATTCATTAACCCTTAGAAAGACTAAAAATGCAAAAACAACTCAAAAGATAAAAAGTTGGTATTTTTACTCCCTTAACAATACCCCCAAAAATACTTTTTGTATAAATGACCTCTTTTGACTTTTTGTCCAACATGAAACTTGTAGATCTCATCGAGACGAACAACTTTCATGTTTTGATTTTTTTCATAATTTTACCTCTAACTATTTCTTTTGTATTTTTCTTTGCATATACAATTTCAAATTTTCTGATTGGACCACGTGGCGCCCTCTGGGCTGCCCACGTGGCCCGCACCTCCTTCCGCACCCGACGCCTGCCTAGACTGTCTGATCTTCTTCATTCCGCCCTCATCTCACCCGTCCATCTCTACTTCACTCCCAGACGACCGATCTGACTCTAGATCTAATCTAGACCGTTTCATCGCGCCTCACTACCAACAGTTTGATCTCCTTGTGATCCGACGACCAGCATATCTCCACGTCACCCCTTCAACCCTCACCGTCAGATCAAAGCCTAAATCTTATCTAGCCATCCATCACCGCCTAGATCCGAACTGTTCGATCAGATCCCTGATCTGATCTCAGTCTTCCGCCCACACTACCATCCTAGCCGTTGGATCATGTGATCCAATGTCTCAAACTTCGACTTCCTCCTTCGTAACCTCCCCCTCCCCAGCTGTTTCACCTCACGAGCCAACTGTGCCTTTCCATTTTTAGCCCTCGCCTCCGGCCACTTCTCCACCACCTAACGGTCGTACCGAGTAGCCCTAATACCAGCCATCCTCATGTAACTCCCATACCCCTCCTCCATTACTCTCCTTCGCCTTTACTCCTCTCGCAAAAATGCTTAGGCACCTCATAACTCCCAGCCGCCCCCTACTATAAAACCACCTCCCTCCGCTTCGTTCACCCGGGTCCACCATTCCAAGCACGAGCCCAGCTTGACCCGCCCCTCTGGTGACAGCGAGGGAGCTGATCGACAAGGCAACGACGACTCCTGCCCCGGTGTAGACCCATGGCTGCTATGTCGTGTCGCAGCACCTCTGGTGTCCGCTGAGCACCAAAGTCTGGCTTCCTTCGTCGTGCTAAGACCGGAGCAGCAATTGCTGCTCAACCCAAGTCGCCTCCTCCACCGGATTCCACTCTCCGACGAGGTATCTCTCTCCCCTTCTTTTCTTTGATTTCTCTCAATTTATCCACATTCAATATTACACTCTACCACCATCTAATAATCCCATGAGCTTTGTAACTCCACTCCCATCTTCGTCGACCATCCCTCTCGTCTCTAGAACCCCTCATGCTCTGACCCCCTTCTTCACCACCTCACCAGAGAAGAAGATCCTGTGCCACCGCCTCCCGATGCCTCCACGACCCTCATTCACCCATCAGTCACTCACGCACCCATGGACTCACTTCGGCTATAAGCTAACACTTGCAGGAGTTTTGATTAGTCGGAGATAGCATCGGAGCTCCTTCGAGCTGGTCTCCTCCGACGAGGCTCCATCGAACTCGAGCCCTGAACATCATCGGAGCCTCACCGTGCCTCCAGGATCTTCGCCAACCTTCCAGAAATCTTTCCCGACCTTCAGATGCTGATATGGATCGCGAAGGAGCCAAGGGCAGGTCGTCGGAGCCCCGCCTTCTCTGGTGGCCTACGGAGGAGGAGAAGCTACAGGTGCCGCCCAATCATCTGGATCGGACGGTTGAGATGAAGACACATGGAGGCCCAAGCCTCATTCCCAACCAGAAGCCTCGGGTCCACCGAGGCACAACCCGAACCACCACTTCACGTCATGTGTCCCAAATCAGAGGCGCCTCCCGAGCCTAGGCTCCTCACGTGCAGCGCACGTGAGGGTCTGAGTAAATGATGAGCCGAAAATCCCCCGAGACCCGAGTAGGGATAAAATCAATCAAGGGTCGTTGCAACCCGGATCTCGCAGATCGGACTCAACAAGAAAAAGAGACCACCAAATAACAGTAATCAGAAATGAAATCCGAATAGCGATCTTCGCTATTTATTTAACCTGGTATAGCGACCAGGGTCGAACTCAAGGAGCACGGATTGGCCGGATCGGCCTACGAAGTAGTCAAAAGATAAAATGAATAAAATATGTTTTGGTGGCTTTTATGTATTTTTAATTTTTTTTGTGTTTTTAATTATAAAGGAAATATAAGAAAATGGATAAAAGAGCAAATCCAACAATTTATTAAACACTCAAAGGTGCTCAGAAAATTCAAATAAAATTATTTTTTTGTTTTTTTATATTTTTAAGTGTTTTTGGTGATTTTTTTTCAGAATTTTCTAATTTTTATTGATTTTGTAAAAATCAAGAGAGGGGAAAACAGTGGATCAATGTGCAACCAAACTTGAAAGGCTAACTAAAAATATCTAATTAGCTCTAAAAATCTGAAGATAATTTTTATGAGAACTAGATACAAAAACTAATCTACAGAAAGAGAGTTTGCATTTTTTTGAATTTCTTAGAATTTTTAAGAATTTTTATAAGATTTTTAGGGTTTTGTAATTTTTAGGGGTTTTATAAATCCAAATGACACAAAAATTGGATAGAAACTTAATAACAACAAAACAAGTCAGCCCTAATTTTTTTAAAATTTTTAGAAAAGTTTTTATATTTTTAGTTGATTTTTTCCAAACAGTAATAAAAATGAAGGTTTTTAAATTTTTTAAAATAGAAAAAAGCAATAAAAATGTTTCAAAAATTTGTGAAATTTTTACACAGTGGCTGGAGCCACATATCCAAATTTCACTTGATTTAGAATATATTTGATATTTTATTCAATCACTACAAAAGCTACAATACACAGGGACCTAAGTGATAGAAAACATAGTTCTGGGGACTAACATGTAACACGTGCCAAAACTATAAGGGCATCAACGCAAAAATTGCATCAATTTCCACACATGTCGAATACAACACGTACATGGGTATAAATGTAATTTCCAAAACTTAAATTTCAGTACAGAACACCCACAAACTCCAGTTCTAAACAAGAGGTCCAAACATGCAAATAACCCAAGAGTGCAAACTTATTTTATAGACTAAACAAAAAACTAAATAAAACCGCTGGGGGTGCGTGCACAAATTACCCAGCCGAGGCGCGTGAGGGGCGCGTGCATGCCAGGTGTCGAGCTGTGGATGGCTGCAAATGCACGGTCCTGATACGACCCTCTGGATGATGCAACGGTGATGGCGCGAGGGCGAACGTGGGAGGAACATGGCCGTCAGATCATGGATCCAATGGCCTGACAGGAGCAGGCTACGTTCGGCTGAGATACGAATTGTGCAGAGGGGCGATCCGACGGTTGAGAGAGGATGAGGAAGAACTCCTCCTAGGAAAGCTTCTCCGGTGATCCGACGACGATCCAGACGGCCGATGGAAGATCAGAGAGGTGGGTTCTCCTCGCGATGACGTTCCGCGTCAGGTGGTGGCCTCTGATAAAGGCCCCAACGGTCGGATCCTCCGGCGAGGGAGGAGTGACCTGGAGCAGCTCCGACGAAGGGTGGATGCGCGTCCAAGGGGGGTCTTTTGCGCTTATTGACCTGCAGAATGAAGCTCTTGCTCGGAGGGATGCTCCGACATATGTTATTGGCAAAACGAAGAAGAGAAGCGACATGGATGGGCTATGGGGGGTTCCGGCGAAGGCGATGGAGGGAACCTGACTCGATCTGGACTCAGACGGTCCAGCTCGAGGTGATCAGGTCGCGTTGGGAAGGGGTGATGAGTCGGAGAGTCGATCTATACGGGTTAGGTGGGATGGCGGAGCTCCGACCACTGGGGCGGAGCTGGCGGAGCTGGGATGCGAAGATCGATGATGGATTATGCTAAAGGAGCTAAAAGATCTACCTGATGATAGAAGTCGACTAAGGAGGATACACTGGTTCTCCGGTGATCTTCGCCTCTATGGAGCGTCGCCTCCAGAGGCTCGAGCTTCGCCGGCGGTGGAGCACGACGATGAGGGTCGCTGGCCCTGGGCTACACACCTCCAAACTTTCTCTCAAACACCCTCCGCACTCGTTGTCACTCGAGGAAGACGACGAAGGTCACAAGGATCGAAGATGGTGGCCGAAGGTACGGCTAATGGAGGAAGAAGATGATGCTATATACTGGTGGAGACTCGACAAAGATGAAGTCGGGCAAGGCAAATTGATGCACAGATCCCTAGGATAATCCCCGGGCATGATTCTCGGATGTAAGATCTGCAAATGGTCCCCGAGGTTTGGGTGAGAGGTGACCGGACCGATCCAGGATAAATGGGCAAAGTCGGGTCAGTGACCGGGTCCGCGAAGAAGACTCCGTGGGGGAGAGTTGACCGGGGGTCAACAATCCCCCGTGGACCAATCACGTAATTCCGTTTATTAATTATTTGTAAAATCATTTTAAAATAGAGAATGATTTTATTTGAAAATATTTTCAACATAAAAAATATTTATTTATTTTCACAGTATTTTTTAGTGATATTTATTTATTTTTTTGAAAAATAAATTAGGTATTTACATGATATTATTATTATATACAAGTATGCATACCTATGTATTTTTGAATTTTATTTTTATTATTTTATTTATGTACAAATATTCTCATTTTATATTTTATTTATTTACATCATAAAATATGGAATATAAAAATATTTTTATTTGATTTTTATTACGTATTTACAAGGGTGAAATAAATACATCTTTTATTTATTTATACATGGTATATGTATACTGAGGAGAAATAAATTATTTCTTTTTCTTTTTCTTTTTCTTTTATTTTTCCCATTTTTATTTTATTCTTGGAAATATATACAAAATAAAGGAACACATGAATATTTTTATTTTTAGAAAATAAAATATTTACACAAAGATGTATATGTACACCATGTTGAGCTACCCTATCTTTCTCTACTTATTTTATTTTGCGGTCAGGCCCTTGTGGAGCCCTCCCTTGGGTTTGGGTCACTCAATATTTATTCTAAATATTTCCCTCTTTTTCTTCATTTCTTTATTCCTTTATTTTTATGCAAAAACATGCTAATTATGGTTATTTACAAGATGCATGCATTTTGACAAATTATTGTATTTACAAGTATTTACATGGTATTTTGCCAAGGTTTCTAGCTAAAATAAAGGAATAAAGAGGATGAATGGGGATTCATCACCCCCCTATACTTTACTTTTACTAGTCCCTTAGCAAACACTTATTTGAAAAAGAAGTGCAAAAGAGCAGAATAAGAAAAAGAGGGTAAATCAATGTTGATTATTAAACTTTCCTTCATTAAATTGAAATATGGAGCTCAGTCAGACCTTTGGATTATTAATTTGTCGGAACCTTATTTGGACTTAAGATTAAAACTTAACAGCCTCTAAGTTCCACCAATCCATGGTCAAGACCCTTCAATAAACCAGATCAGAACAAGTCTACATACACAAACTCTAATGACCATGAATATTTCCTTGTATTGTGTAAGTGATATGTAGCTCCCCACCTCAGAAATAATAAAGAAACAACCTCCCTCAACCTGGTAACTCTAATGCCTCGGTCTAGCAACTCTTTCCTCGAGAAGCGGGGTATTCCCTTCTAAGTTCAAGTACAACCGACTCAAGAAGAGGGGGAAGAAGAGAATGGACCATGACCAGTGTAGCCATGTATCCTTGGGAGCTCTAACCAGTGTAGCTGAGTCTCCCGCTGCAAGCTTCATGAGATGGTCATGGGTAACATAAGCTTTGCTTTATTTGACTATATACACTCTGGTGGGATTATTAAATTTTCAATCCCACCCACCACTTTTTTGGAGTTTTCCTTTTTACACATTTTGTGTGCATCTGTACAGCATATCTACATGGTGCATCATATATACATAAGGAGTTTTTCCTCTTGAGCCAGTAGACTATCCCTCTTTTAAAACTTTATTGCAACCCACAGCTCCTGTCTTTAGACTTCATATCCACCAGACCAAGTTGAGATGCACTTCCTTCACTATAAGAAGAAGAGAGGTTCTGCCTAGAAGTACTACCCTCATATGCTACCCCAAGCTAAAGGAAACTGCCTCCTCACCACCTCATCCGTGGAGAGCTATGTGTAAAGTGCTGGTGCAAGTAAAGCAATTGTCTCTGAGAGTCATGCGTGTGTTATTAAGAGCTATACTTAGGCTCATCAAGATGACATATGCCCATAGCCTAGTGGACTCAAAGAATTAAGTCCCAATGGACCTGAAAAGTCTCAATCCTAAGCCCTATAAGGTTCCTCTTATAATTAGGTGGATTAAGGTCTTAACCAAGCTCCATTTGTCAATTTAATTCCAGGCCAGTTTAAATGTCAACTATGGTTTGGAAAAACTGTGCAAGTATTTACAAAGATGCAATTTTACAAATTTTTACAATTGTGCAAAATTTTTGAAAAATGTTTGAAAACATGGATGTAAGCATGAATGCAAAGTTTTGCAAAATATTTACAAAAATTTCACAAGGTTTTTGCAAACTTTTTGTTTTTCAAACATTTTACAAAAAATTTGTACTATCTACATAATTTTAATAGGAAAATATTTACAAGCTATTTACACAAACCATTTTTACAATCATTTGTACAAAAATAATTTTTAAATTTTACTATATGCAAGAAGAATTTTATATACAAGGAAATTTTTAAATTTTTATGGGGTTTTAGCCATTTTTATTTATTAACACACTCACACAAATGAAGCCTAGCATCAAACAACCATACTCTCTGTCCTGGCTCAAACTACTTGTGGCTGATATGAGAATCATGCCACTCTTTCACTCTCTCCTTATAATGTAGGCTGTTTGAAAAGGCTGTATCACGAAGCTCCTCCAGGGCTCCTAACTCTACCCTCCTTTGATCTCCTACACTCTCTGGATCCAAAAGTATATCAATAACAACCCAAAGTGACCTATGTCTCAGCTCAACAGGTAAATGGCAGGGCTTGCCATAAACGAGATGAAAGGGAGATGTACCCAAAGAAGTCTTGAAAGACGTCCTATATACCCACAAGACCGAGTCCAAAAGTTGTGACCAATCCTTTCGGTCAGAGCGGACGACTCACTAACAACTGTGGTGATACCCATCTTCTTAGGCACCACATGCAATGGACTGACCCACTTGGAGTCAGAGATGGGGTAGATAAAATGGGTGCTCCACCATTTCGAGATCTCCTTTATGACAACCTCTCGAAGATTCGGGTTCAGCCGCCGCTGGAACTCATGCGACGGCTTTGCCTCCTACTCGAGATAGATATGGTAGGAACACATGGTCGGACTTACCCCCTGGGGATCGGCTACACTCCATCCTATCGCCTTGCAATTCTTTTCAAGAACCCCCATCAAACGGGATTCCTGCTCTCTAGTCAGATCAGCGGAGATAATGACTGGGCACATCTCATGCTCACCCGCAAGGAACCTATACTTCAGCGACGATGGTAGTGGCTTCAGCTCTGGACAAATAGTTACTGGCAGATCTGGCCTCCGAAAAGTCTGAGTGAATGCTGCCAAATCTACATGGGAGAATGAGAACTCTCGCTCACAATCTGAATATGGAGAAGGCGGCTCTGCTGGACTATCTCTGCTCTGCATGGAATCAACCTCCTCCCTAGATGTAGGCTCAGTGGAAGTCAGACACGGTATCCAATCAACGAACTTTGCCCAATCAATATATGACTCAGAGGGATTTGTATCATAATCACAAATTTTTTTTCTTGCGGTCGGGAACCGGGTCTGCTGCCTGAGATGTATCCAGGACCAGGAATGCGCTCTCCAAGCTCTCCTCTACTGGTGTCTCTACATCAGCTAACTCTGAAGGTGAGAGGATGGCTTGTGCGACTAGATCTACCCAAACTGCCTCGTCATCTGTAATCACAAAATCGCAGTCCTGGTGGATGTCTCGCCCTGCCTCTGTCATCTGCTCTGAATCTGAAGTCGGCTCTGAGCAAGCTGAATCTCTGTCTCTAATATCCTCGACCGTCTCTATTTGTATACTCTCGCCCTCGACGCGAAAGTACACCTTCCCACTATCATGGTCGGACACTGCTTGGCTGTGGCCAAGAACGGGCGTCCTAAAATGATGGGGGTATCAGTCACGGATTCAAGGATCTCCATGTCCAACACAATGAAGTCCTTGGGGAATTTCAGGCCCTAAATCGTGAAAACAACGTCCTTCAGAAACCCCTTCAGCCTCTTGACAGATCGATCAGCAAACTGAAGGACCGTCCTACTCTGTTGGAGAGGGCCCAACTCGAAGCGATCGAGAAGGGCTGCCAGAAGTAGGTTGATCGAAGAACCACTGTCCAATAGAGTGCGGTCGAACCTCTGCTCATGGATGTGGAATCTGATATACGGGGCTCCTGCATCTGGCCTCTTGGCTGGCAGATGGTTCTGAATCATGAAACAAGTGGCACGAGTAAGCACATGGATCTCTGACTGATGGTTTCACCTCTTCCTCCTAACTGTGGTCCTGTCTCTGAGTGATCTCTGGAGTAGAGGTATGTGCTCCAAGGCCTCCTGTAGAGTCAGCTGTATGTGGAATCTATCTATCATCTGCTGGCTGAACTCTATCTGATGGTTCTTTTTTGGATTTTCTTATTTCTGCCCCTTACCCAAATGGAGTGCTTTGGGAAAGGAGATTACAGGGTCCTTCTCAGATGAAGGACTAGGAGAGGGTCTCGCATGCTCACGAATAGCCGAATCCACACAAACATCATCAAGCAACACATGTGGATCAGAAAATAACAAACCCTTTCCTTTATTTGCAGAAATGTCCTGAGATACATGTACAGAAGGAAAAACAACAGGACTAGCAGAACTGGAAATGGTAGCCTCAGTACCACCCTCGGCATCTGTACTCCCGGCATCAGTACCGCGCTCTAGCTCAGCAACTGTGATGGTGGCTTCAGTACCACCTCCGCCAACTGGGGAAGCAACGGCCTCAGTACCGTCGGCTGGATCAACATCCTTGGTGGCATCAGTACCATCAACATCATCTCTGGCGGCCTCAGTACCGCTCTCCTCCTCGCCTGACGCTCCTGAAGTGGCATGGAATCGTCGCTCAGACGAGGTGCCGCCTGCTGGCATCCTGCCGCTCCTAAGTGTAACAAAATCAACATCAAACATGTATGCATACATATCACCAAGTGAAGCACTAGGAGTGGTAATCTCAGTGAACTCTACCTGCTCAGACTTTCTCTTGAGGTTGTTCGGGTTCGGCTCAATCTGGACAGGGATGGCGGCCTTCCCTCTCACAATATCCCGCATCTCCTGGCGGAACTCATCCATCTCCCGTCGAAAAGTAGCCTGCTGCTCGGTCATGAGGCGGGCTAGATCATCCAAGGCATTGTTCTCATAGGTCGGCCCATGAGAACCTGATGGGGGGCCTCACTGGTAGTGAGGCTGCTGCAGCTAGTGCGGATGAGAAGGGTACTGCTGATGATACTGCTGCTGCTGGTGTACTAGGGGCTGGGGTTGCTGGTGCTGCTCACGCTGCTGGCCGTACTGGCCACCCTGAACTGGAGGCTGCTACTGGGAACTGTTGCCTTCGATTGACCAGCAAAATCCGGGATGGTCTCATCGGATACCGGGCTGGGGTCGGTCGCACCATATCCCGTTGACATCCATCAACGGCTCCGGCTCGTAGGTGGTGGAGGGAGTACTGTCAGGGGTTGATCCGGCTGAAACACCACCATCTGAGTGTCTTGGGATGGTGGTGGTTGGTGAAACTATGGTGGCTGCTGGTACGACTCCGCCTGTACAAGGTGGACCAGTCTAGGCTGACTGGAGTGCTGGGACGAGCTACCACTGTTGCTCGGATCTTCTCGTGATCGAAGACGGGGCTGAGAAGCCGTCTGTGCCTCCTAGAGACACATGAGCTGTGTCTTTAGGTCACTCAGCTTCTGTGCCATCTGATTTATTTGTGTAATGCCCTGGCACTGCTTCTTCTCTATCAACTCGATCCGGTCCAGCTTATCGCTGATGATGCCCATGTCTGTGGCTGTAGACTCGGCCTGTACGACTGTCGCAGACGAAGTGGAAGGACTGGCATTGACCCGTGCTATCCTCTGGTACTGTACGGTTTGTGGCTGTTGGCGTCCCTAAGTGTAGAGGCGGGTCTGGGACATCACTGTATAGTTCTCGACCATCTCCTCATAGATGTCCCAGACCTGATCCTCATCCTTGGTGAAGTAGGAACTGCCACAAGAAGCATTCACCAGGCCCTGCAGCTCTGGTGTCAGTCCGCAAAAGAAGCTCTGAATTAGGTTCAGCTTCGTGATATCGTGGTCCGGGCATCTGTCGGTAAGCTCTCTGAACCTCTCCCATGCCTCGCGGAACTGCTCGTTGCGGAGCATGGAGAAGTTGCTGATCACGGCCCTTGCTGCATTGGTCCGCCCAAGTGGATAGTACTTGTTCAAGTACTCGATGCGGAGCTCCTCCCAGGTATACACAAATCTCCCCAAATGCTTCAGCCAGTTGGCTACTCTGTCAGCAAGGGAGAAGGGGAAGGCAATCATCCAGATGGTGTCCTCGTCCACCTGCCGATCGTGGACGGTGCTACAGATCATCTCAAACTCCTGGAGATGTAGATGGGGCTCCTTAGCGGCGAGCCCGTGGAAGCGGGGGAGAATCTGAAGTGCCTGTGGGGGGAACTTGAAGTCCCTCAGGATCGCCAGAAGAACCACCCATCGGTGTGTCAGTGTCGATCCAGGGTTATGCAACTCCCGCATCGGCCTCGGCTGCTCTGCTGCTGCTGCTGTCGGCTGGTCTGGCTCCTCTGGCTGATCTGGGTCTCTCCGTCCCGCGGCTCTCGGTTGGTCTCGAGCGGTCCTCAACCTCTCCATCTCTCTCCTCATCTCCACCATGAAGACTCCCTGATCCCGTATCTGTCGCTGCATCGTCCCTAGGGAAGCTAACATGGTGGTGTTGATCGTACCCTGGTCCAATATGTAAGTAGTCGTCTCTGGCCTCTGACCCTCGGTGCGCTCCTCACTGCTGGCCATGGTCTCTGCAAAGGTAAAAGACCCAAACTCAGGTGCCGATAAATCATCTGTCTGCTGTCTCGCATCTGGCACTAGTATCTCCGGACTGGTAGAAGGGTAGTCAAGGGGGAACAGGGAGGAATCGAACTGAAGTTCGGAGAGCGGGTCTTGGCTCTCACGAACCAACCTAGATGAATGGGCTGGAGTGCTAAAAAGCGGTGCAGCCAGAGGCTGCCTAAGAGACCTCCTGCCCATCATCCTGATCTGGCGAGTCGGGCAGATGTGATATGGAAACACACAGGATGAACAAACAAACCCCAAGTTCACCTACTCCACACTGAGCTGAAGACCATAAGAGATCGGTCGATTATCTTGTCAATTTTATTTAGGTGATATTCTCCGTCTATCAGAGCGATTACAAGAGCTGATGGGAATCCAATCTACCTACCAGACTGTCCCGTATAAAAGGCCGGTAGTCTGATCGGGGCTCAGATATGGCTCTAGCCTAGTGTGCGGGTCACTCTCTCACTCATCCAAACCAGACAATGAGGGTGTTGCTCTCCCTAAGACAAATTTTTATATGAGGTGTCTTTTAGGGTCAAGTGTGTTTAGCAGTCCCAATTTTATAGTTTTTCTTTTTATGTATTTTTCAAGAAAACAACGCCTGATAAATTTTTCGATTCTCCTGGTTATTTAAGTTCGAAAATAGGGGGAGAAGATGAAAAAGCCGATGCGCGATAAAATCAATGATGCATGCAGAGTAAGAGATGCGTACCTGACTCCAGCAGTCTACATGCAGAGTGATCCACGCATAAAATAAAGACTGAAAGTAAACTACCTATATGATGCACGAGAAATCGGCCCTAGATGAAATAATTTCTACACGTAAAGCACAGTAGCCGGGTAATCAAATCTAAGTCCGGAGTCCTATCTTGGGAGCCACTCAGTGTCCGCCATAACGGATCTTGCATGTGTTGTATGCGACTCCTCGAGGCACGTAGACTAGAGTCTAATCAATCCGACCTTTTCTTGTGATTTAATTAATCAGGTCCAGTTAACGATTTATAGGTGCAGGCAGATAATAAAGGTTTGGATCCTAATTAATTACGTCACAATCAGGGAAAACCCTAAGATCAGGCCAAACCCGTGTAAATCAGATAAGCAGTTAATAAAATGCGAGAAAACTAAAAACCGATGAAAAACCACGGTGAGGTCCCCTGAGCACACCGGTGCTCGACGTAACAGACCCCGATATCACCAAAGTCCAAGTCTCTGAATTCTTGTATTATTACAAACAATTGTTCTACAGAAAATAAATCTAATCTACTCTACAGCTATCTACGCGGCTATTCCGCGGCTCCCGCACTCCTTCTCGGCTCCTCGCATCCTCCTGCAGCTCTATGCATAAAAGAGCTGCCTCCGACTCCCGCGGTTGCTTCGGCTTCTGAAAAAAGCCACCTTGGTCCTCGAACGCTCACAAGAAATTAAATAGAAATGTATGTCAGAACATATTATTAGAAAAATTATGCAACTAAATCAGATAAAAATATCTACATAATTATGGACAAAAAGCTGTGAAAAACCGCGAAAAATCAAAAGACTACTAAGCCGTGATCCCCGGCAACGACGCCATTCTGATGAGCTGAAAATCCCACGAGAATCGAGTAGGGATAAAATCAATCAAGGGTCGTTGCGACCCGGATCTCCCAGATTAGACTCAACAAGAAAAAGAGACCACCAAATAACAGTAATCAGAAATGAAATCCAAATAGCGGTCTTCGCTATTTATTTAACATGGTATAGCGACCAGGGTCGAACTCAAGGAGCACAGATTGGTTGGATCGGCCTACGAAGTATCAAAAGATAAAATGAATAAAATATTTTTTGATGGCTTTTATGTCTTTTTAAATTTTTTTGTGTTTTTAATTATAAAGGAAATATAAGAAAATGGATAAAAAGAGCAAATCCAACAATTTATTAAACACACAAAAATGCTCAAAAAATTCAAATAAAATATTTTTTTGTTTTTTATATTTTTAAGTGTTTTTGGTGAATTTTTCAGAATTTTCTAATTTTTAATTGATTTTATAAAAATCAGGACATGGGAAAACAGTGGATCAATGTGCAGCCCAATGTGAAAGCTAATTAAACATATCTAATTAGCCTCTAAAAATCTGGAGACAATTTTTATGAAAACTAGATACCAAAACTAAGCTACAGAAAAAGAGTTTGCATTTTTTTAAATTTCTTAGATTTTTTAAGAACTTTTATAAGATTTTTAGGGTTTTGTGATTGTTAGGGGTTTTATAAATCCAAATGACACAAAAATTCGAAATAAACTTAATAACAACAAAACAAGCAATCCCTAATTTTTTTAATTTTTTAGAAAAGTTTTTTATTTTTAGTTGATTTTTTTCCAAACAGTAACAAAAATGAAGGTTTTTGAATTTTTAAAATAGCAAAAAGCAATAAAAATGTTCCAGAAAATTACTGAAATTTTTACACAGTGACAAGAGCGACGTATCCAAATGTCACTTGATTTGGAGTTTATTTGATATTTTATTTAATCACTACGAAGGCTACAACACTGATGAATCTACGTTTCATCATCTTTATTCTATCATTTTGGCCTTAAAAATCCTAGTAAATGCGTGTAATTAGGCCTAATTTTGGCATTTTAGCATCCATGCATTATTGTGTAAATATTGTATAAAATGCAGTTTTTAAAGCCAAAATTATAGAATAAAGAAAAGAAAAATAATAAAATATTGCAAATATTTTATGACCCGAAACCCCGAGACCTAGGCATCTCGATGAATAGGTCGACAAGGAATAAAGTAGGGGGAGATAAAGCCCAAAATACAATATTCCTTTTATTTCATTCATTCTTTATTCATTTTGGGACCTATTTTTGGTTCTACTTTTTAACTCAAATAAAGAAACTTTGTACATGAAAGTTGTAGATAATTTCATATAGAAAAATACAAAATTGATTTCACTCAAAAATAATGTACAGATAAAAAGTTATGGTCTGAATAAGATTCTAGAACTCCAACTTCCCAGACCCGTATCTTGCAAATAAAAATCGAAATGTACCAAACTCACCTTTAATTGTATATAGCATAAAACAATCTATTTAATGGAGGTGGTTTCGTATTTTTCGGGGTTACGGTTTGCAAGTGAGTTTTGGACCCCTATTGTATACTTGTACAGATTAAAATATTCATTTTATTATTTACTCATTATTTTTATAATTTTATATTTTTATAATTTTATAAATATTACTTATAATATATTTGTATATTAAAGTCAGAATAAACACAATAAAATACAAAGATAAAATACTTATATATAGCATATATAGGTATAATACATGTATACTTACCTATATAATTTATACTTTTATTTTATTAAGTGTACAAAATACCTCAGAAAAATGCAATAAAAATATAATTAAGTGTTTAAAAATATTTTATAAAGTTATAAAATAATAATAAAAATAAATAAATAAAATAAAAATGAAATACTTAAATATATAGATAAGATACCTATAAAGGGTATACATGGTAACTTATAATTATTGATCTCGAAAAAATAAATAAAAATTACCATAAAATAATTTTATAAAATAATAAACATTTTTTATTTAATAATAAAAAATTAATTAAATCGTTTTTATTTTTTAAATGATTTTACAATGTATTTTTTAGGGTTTTTCGTGGTTGGTCCACGTGGACCAACCAGGAGGGTCCGAGAGTTGACCGCGGGTCAACTCTCTGACCCGCCCCCTGTGGTTGTGTATGAATGGCTTTTGGTCTGTTTTCTCGATTTTTTCGAGGGCTCTCCGCTCCTCATTTCGTGTCGAAGTCTTCTCGACTTTTCTTCCCCAATGATCGAGGATGTTCGCCCCAATCTTATCTTGGGCGATGGATCACTGACGCTCCTGTTGCACCTCGATTTGCGGAGCATGTTCACCATCTTTCAAAAATACCCCATCCGCCTCCATTGCCCTTTGAACCCCATTTTCACCAAACGAGAGCCTCGCCAAGCCTTGTTCAGGACCGGAGGCGTGACAGGCCTCCTCCAGCAGCTTGTGTGGCGCTCCGATGACGTCGAGTGGTCGGCTCCACCTATCTCCGGCCATCCACGGCCGTGAGGTCCAATATCTCCTTGGCACCGCGAGTCGAGGTGTTTTCTGTCTACTTTATCGCTGATTAGTTAGCTGTAGTTTAGCTTTTAGTTTGAGCTTTTAGTTCGTTGTTGTTTAGAGCAATTATTTAGCATAGTTTTCACGATCCAAAACACTCGCCGGAGCTCTTGAGCTCCGACGACCACCATCTTCACCACGCCGCCATCCACCCCTTTTTGCTGGCCCTGGGACCTTCTACTGTTGCCGTGAATCTCATTTGCAGGTCCAGGTGCCAAAGACCCCCACCTGGGGATCGATTTTGCTGGTGCACGCACGACCTGGAGCAGCTCCCGTCCTCCCACGTCGCGGCAGCTTGTCGGCATGCCCCACGCCATTTTGAAGCCGTCATCAGCTAGAGGGGCATCCCAGGAGACTTAGCGTGCTATTGGAAACGGAGAAGGTCGTCGGGGGGCGGATTTACGCCCAATCCAAACTCGCCAGCGACGAGTTCCTTTGCAGTTCTTCCCCCATCGACCAGAGCCGTCGGATCGCGGCTTGTTCTTGGCGTATAGCAGTGGCCGTTGGATCCAAGCACCCCCGGCCGTCCGATCAGCATTTCCACAATTTAATCCCGGCTGTCAGTGCGAACCGGCATCGCGCGTTGACGGCGTGACACGCGGCATAAGTAACATATCACCCGCCTCCGATCGCACCCTTGCTGGGGTATTTTGCATGCTTTTCCCCATGCATTTTTGTATTTAAAGTTTAGCGTATAAACTTTCGATTGCCGTTTTATATTTTTGTAATAATTGCCGATACACCCTTGAACTTCTTAGATTTGCAGAACAGTCCTTCCCAGGCGCACGTGCTCACGCACGTGCCTCCTGGGAATTTTGCAGGCATAACCTCGTAAATTTTGCTATTAATACTTAGTCCAACGAACTTTTATTTAGTTAAATATTTTGTTGGAAATTTTGCGTCGAGGCCCTTGAATTTCTTGCATATTACATTAAAGCCCCTGCATGCATGCATTTACTTTATGCTTCTAGTATTTAATCCATGTATCTATAAAACCCCAAAAAATCCCCAAAAATCACATTAAGCTCCTGTTGCATTGTAGATTCACGGCAGATTTTTATTTTTCATATTTATTGCCTTTTATTATTTATTAAAAATCAAAATCATGCATTTTTGCTACTATTTGCATTAGAAAATACCAAAAAAAATTCAAATCCCTTGAAAAATCCCAAAAACATTACGTAAGGTCTATTTTATTGCCTTCTAGTGTCAATCCAAAAATCACTAAAAAATTCAAAACAAAAACCTTAAAAATTAGAAAACACCTAAAAACTTCATAAAAATCTAAAAAATCATAGAAAAATCCAAAAATATAAACTCTGGTCCTGTAGGTTCCCTATTTTGTTATATTTATTATAAAATTGATTTGAGTAATTTTGGGTGCTATTTAGCATTTTTCATTCCCATTTTAATTCCGGGCAGCAACTTTTATTCATTGTTTTCAGTAGTTTTGATTTTAAAAATACCAAAAAATTAGGAAAAATCTAGAAAAATTAAAAACATTAGAAAATACAAAAATCCTAAAAATACTTTATTTCTTGATCTTTCCTTATTTTTACCTATTTTTATAAATACCCTGTTCCTCTCTCTCTTATATTGTATATATATTCTATTATTGGGAAAAAATATAAAAAAATATAAAATATAAAAAGAAAATATACAATCAGAAAATTAAAAATCAAAATACAAAAATATAAAATTAAAAATTAACCAACAAAAAATTATTAAATATTAAAAACCCACAAAAAACATTTGCATCTTGTAGACAAATAATCACAACACATTTTTGTGCATCATTGCCTGATCTATCTTGCTTGCGCCCTGTGTTCGACCTCTACACATACTTGCACCTATACACATCTTTGTTGTAGAGTTATAATAAAGTTTAACTGCGCACATTTACTTCCATTGCTTGATTTATCTGTTGTGAGTTAATTGTTGTTTTAATCCAGGATTCGTGCGGTCGCCACAACGACTTTGTCTCCGCCTTGTGTGAGACATATTAGACCGCCGATTTTTGGATTAAACAAGCACACAAGGACCTAAGTGATAGAAAACATAGTTCTGGGGGCTAACATGTAACAAGTGCCTAAACTATAAGGGCATCAACGCATAAATTGCATCAATTTCCACACATGTCGAATACAACACACACAGGGGTATAAATGTAATTTCTAAAACATAAATTTCTATCCAGAACACCCACAAACTCCAGTCCAGATAATGCAAATATCTCAAAATCTCACATGTCGAAGCACGTGTCTCACACAAAAAGGGACTGAATTGTAAATATTCTAAACAAGAGGTTTATACATGCAAATAAACCAAGAGTGCAAACTTATTTTATAGATTGAACAAAAAACTAAATAAAATTGCATGGGGTGCGGGCGCAAATTACCCAGCCGAGGCGCGTGAGGGGCGCGTGCATGCTAGGTGTCGAGCTATGGATGGCTGCAAATGCACGGTCGTGATGCGACCCTCTGGATGATCCAACGGTGATGGCGCGAGGGCGAACCTGGGAGTAACGTGGCCGTCAGATCTTGGATCCAATGGTCTGACAGGAGCAGGCTATGTGCGGCTGAGATACGAACTAGTGCAGAGGGGCGATCCGATAGCTGAGAGAGGATGAGGAAGAACTCCTCCTGGGCGAGCTTCTCCGGCGATCCGACGACGATCCAGACGACCGATGGAAGATCAGAGAGGTAGGTTCTCCTCACGATGGCGTTCCGCGTCAGGTTGTGGCCTCCGATGAAGGCCCCAACGGTCGGATCCTCCGGCGAGGGAGGAGTGACCTGGAGCAGCTCCGACGAAGGGTGGAAGCGCGTCCAAGGGGGGTCTCCTGCGCTTATTGACCTGCAGAATGAAGCTCTTGCTCGGAGGGATGCTCCGACATATGTTATTGGCAAAACGAAGAAGAGAAGCGGCGTGGATGGGCTATGGGGGGTTCCGACGAAGGCGATGGAGGGAACCCGATTCGATCTTGACTCAGACGGTCCAGCTCGAGGTGATCAGGTCGCGTAGGGAAGGGGATGATGCGTCGGAGAGTCGATCTATACGGGTAAGGTGAGATGGCAGAGCTCCGGCCACTGGGCGGAGCTGGGATGCGAAGATCGACGATGGATTATGCTAAAGGTGCTCAGAAAATTCAAATAAAATTATTTTTGTGTTTTTTTTATATTTTTAAGTGTTTTTGGTGATTTTTTTTTCAGAATTTTCTAATTTTTATTGATTTATAAAAATCAAGAGAGGGGAAAACAGTGGATCAATGTGCAGCCAAACTTGAAAGGCTAACTAAAAATATCTAATTAGCTCTAAAAATCTGAAGACAATTTTTATGAGAACTAGATACAAAAACTAATCTACAGAAAGAGAGTTTGCATTTTTTTGAATTTCTTAGAATTTTTAAGAATTTTTATAAGATTTTTAGGGTTTTGTAATTTTTAGGGGTTTTATAAATCCAAATGACACAAAAATTGGACAGAAACTTAATAACAACAAAACAAGACAGCCCTAATTTTTTTAAATTTTTAGAAAAGTTTTTATATTTTTAGTTGATTTTTTCCAAACAGTAATAAAATGAAGGTTTTAAATTTTTTAAAATAGAAAAAAGCAATAAAAATGTTTCAAAAATTAGTGAAATTTTTACACAGTGGCTGGAGCCACATATCCAAATTTCACTTGATTTAGAATATATTTGATATTTTATTCAATCACTACAAAAGCTACAATACACAGGGACCTAAGTGATAGAAAACATAGTTCTGGGGGCTAACATGTAACACGTGCCAAAACTATAAGGGCATCAACGCAAAAATTGCATCAAATTCCACACATGTCGAATACAGCACATACATGGGTATAAATGTAATTTCTAAAACTTAAATTTCAGTACAGAACACCCACAAACTCCAGTTCTAAACAAGAGGTCCAAACATGCAAATAACCCAAGAGTGCAAACTTATTTTATAGACTAAACAAAAAAGTAAATAAAACTGCTGGGGGTGCGCGCACAAATTACCCAGCCGAGGCGCGTGAGGGGCGCGTGCATGCCAGGTGTCGAGCTGTGGATGGCTGCAAATGCACGGTCCTGATACGACCCTCTGGATGATGCAACGGTGATGGCGCGAGGGCGAACGTGGGAGGAACATGGCCGTCAGATCATGGATCCAACGGCCTGACAGGAGCAGGCTACGTTCGGCTGAGATACAAATTGTGCAGAGGGGCGATCCGACGGCTGAGAGAGGATGAGGAAGAACTCCTCCTGGGCGAGCTTCTCCGGTGATCCGACGACGATCCAGACGGCCGATGGAAGATCAGAGAGGTGGGTTCTCCTCGCGATGACGTTCCGCGTCAGGTGGTGGCCTCTGATAAAGGCCCCAACGGTCGGATCCTCCGGTGAGGGAGGAGTGACCTGGGGCAGCTCGACGAAGGGTGGAAGCGCGTCCAAGGGGGGTCTTTTGCGCTTATTGACCTGCAGAAATGAAGCTCTTGCTCGGAGGGATGCTCCGACATATTTTATTGGCAAAACGAAGAAGAGAAGCGGCATGGATGGGCTATGGGGGGCTCCGGCGAAGGCGATGGAGGGAACCCGACTCGATCTGGACTCAGACGGTCCAGCTCGAGGTGATCAGGTCGCGTTGGGAAGGGGTGATGAGTCGGAGAGTCGATCTATACGGGTAAGGTGGGATGGCGGAGCTCCGACCACTGGGGCGGAGCTGGCGGAGCTGGGATGCGAAGATCGATGATGGATTATGCTAAAGGAGCTAAAAGATCTACCTGATGATCGAAGTCGACTAAGGAGGATACGCTGGTTCTCCGGTGATCTTCGCCTCTATGGAGCGTCACCTCCAGAGGCTCGAGCTTCGCCGGCGGTGGAGCACGACGATAAGGGTCGCTGGACCTAGGCTACACACCTCCAAACTTTCTCTCAGACACCCTCCGCACTCGTTGTCACTTGAGGAAGACGACAAAGGTCACAAGGATCGAAGATGGTGGCCGAAGGTGCGGCTAATGGAGGAAGAAGATGATGCTATATACTGGTGGAGACTCGACAAAGATGGAGTCGGGCAAGGCAAATTGATGCACAGAGCCCTAGGATAATCCCCGGACATGAATCTCGGATGAAAGATCTGCAAATGGACCCCGGGGTTTGGGTGAGAGGTGACCGGACCGATCCAGGATAAATGGGCAAAGTCGGGTCAGTGACCGGGTCCGCGAAGAAGAGTCCGTGGGGGAGAGTTGACCGGGGGTCAACACTCCCCCGTGGACCAATCACGTAATTCCTTTTATTAATTATTTGTAAAATCATTTTAAAATAGAGAATGATTTTATTTGAAAATATTTTCAACATAAAAAATATTTATTTATTTTCACAGTATTTTTTAGTGATATTTATTTATTTTTTTGAAAAATAAATTAGGTATTTACATGATATTATTATTATATACAGGTATGCATACCTATGTATTTTTGAATTTTATTTTTATTATTTTATTTATGTAAAAATATTCTCATTTTATATTTTATTTATTTACATCATAAAATATGGAATATAAAAAGATTTTTATTTGATTTTTATTACGTATTTACAAGGGTGAAATAAATACATCTTTTATTTATTTATACATGGTATATGTATACTGAGGAGAAATAAATTATTTCTTTTTCTTTTTCTTTTTCTTTTATTTTTCCCATTTTTATTTTATTCTTGGAAATATATACAAAATAAAGGAACACATGATATTTTTATTTTTAGAAAATAAAATATTTACACAAAGATGTATATGTACACCATGTTGAGCTACCCTATCTTTCTCTACTTATTTTATTTTGCGGTCAGGCCCTTGTGGAGCCCTCCCTTGGGTTTGGGTCACTCAATATTTATTCTAAATATTTCCTCTTTTTCTTCATTTCTTTATTCCTTTATTTTTATGCAACAAACATGTTAATTATGGGTATTTACAAGATGCATGCATTTTGACAAATTATTGTATTTACAAGTATTTACATGGTATTTTGCCAAGGTTTCTAGCTAAAATAAAGTAATAAAGAGGATGAATGGGGATTCATCACCCCTATACTTTACTTTTACTAGTCCCTTAGCAAACACTTATTTGAAAAAGAAGTGCAAAAGAGCAGAATAAGAAAAGAGGGTAAATCAAGGTTGATTATTAAACTTTCCTTCATTAAATTGAAATATGAGCTCAGTCAGACCTTTGGATTATTAATTTGTCGGAACCTTATTTGGACTTAAGATTAAAACTTAACAGCCTCTAAGTTCCACCAATCCATGGTCAAGACCCTTCAATAAACCAGATCAGAAACAGTCTACATACACAAACTCTAATGACCATGAATATTTCCTTGTACTGTGTAAGTGATATGTAGCTCCCCACCTCAGAAATAATAAAGAAACAACCTCCCTCAATCTGGTAACTCTAATGCCTCGGTCTAGCAACTCTTTCCTCGAGAAGCGGGGTATTCCCTTCTAAGTTCAAGTACAACCGGCTCAAGAAGAGGGGGAAGAAGAGAATGGACCATGACCAGTGTAGTCATGTATCCTTGGGAGCTCTAACCAGTGTAGCTGAGTCTCCCGCTGCAAGCTTCATGAGATGGTCATGGGTAACATAAGCTTTGCTTTATTTGACTATATACACTCTGGCAGGATTATTAAATTTTCAATCCCACCCACCACTTTTTTGGAGTTTTCCTTTTTACACATTTTGTATGCATCTGTACAGCATATCTACATGGTGCAGCATATATACATAAGGAGTTTTTCCTCTTGAGCCAGTAGACTATCCCTCTTTTAAAACTTTATTGCAACCCACAGCTCCTGTCTTAGACTTCATAACCACCAGACCAAGTTGAGATGCACTTCCTTCACTATAAGAAGAAGAGAGGTTCCGCCTAGAAGTACTACCCTCATATGCTACCCCAAGCTAAAGGAAATTGCCTCCTCACCACCTCATCCGTGGAGAGCTATGTGTAAGTGCTGGTGCAAGTAAAGCAATTGTCTCTGAGAGTCATGCGTGTGTTATTAAGCGCTCTACTTAGGCTCATCAAGATGACATATGCTCATAGCCTAGTAGACTCAAAGAATTAAGTCCCAATGGACCTGAAAAGTCTCAATCCTAAGCCCTATAAGGTTCCTCTTATAATTAGGTGGATTAAGGTCTTAACCAAGCTCCATTTGTCAATTTAATTCCAGGTCAATTTAAATGTCAACTATGGTTTGGAAAAACTGTGCAAGTATTTACAAAGATGCAATTTTACAAATTTTTACAATTGTGCAAAATTTTTGAAAAATGTTTGAAAACATGGATGTAAGCACGAATGCAAAGTTTTGCAAAGTATTTACAAAAATTTCACAGGTTTTTGCAAACTTTTTGTTTTCAAACATTTTACAAAAAATTTGTACTATCTACATAATTTTAATAGGAAAATATTTACAAGCTATTTACATAAACCATTTTACAATCATTTGTACAAAAATAATTTTTAAATTTTACTATATGCAAGAAGAATTTTATATACAAGGAAATTTTTAAATTTTTATGGGGTTTTAGCCATTTTTATTTATTAACACACTCACACAAAGTACGAGTTATGGCTAAAGTATATGTGAAATATATACGATACCCCCCTATACTTAGCTCGAACGATGTCCTCAGAGTGATCAAGAGCGATGAAAAGACATTATTCGTGCTTAGTATAGGAAGTGAAAAGGAATGGTATATACAAAGACGAATCAAAGAATAGAGATGGCTCGGTGTTTCCCCCTATACTCAGGATCAAGTAATCCTGAGTATAGTAAGCTGTACATAAAGGGAAATCCAAGTGGAAGAATGTACAAGTTCTACCCCCTATACTTAAGGTAAAATATCCCTAAGTATAGGCAGCAAAATAGAGGTAGAAAGAATGAATAGAATACCCGAGAGTCCTACACCCCCCCGTACTTAGGGCAGAGTACACCCTAAGTATAGCATAATCATAAGATGAGAAAAGGGGTGTGGAACTAAAGAATAGAGTGATATGGACAACTGGATCTATACAATTCGGAAGAATAGTGACAATCAGACGTGAGATGCAATAGATGTGAGTCAAGAGACCACATCTCACGCAAAGTGAATCGGGACAACGTCAACGACCCGTGGCTCATGATCTAGATATGGCTTGAGCCGCTGGCCGCTAACACGAAAGGTAACATCAGAAGACAACTCAGATATATCAATACTCCCATTGTCATGTACCTTCTAACCAAATAGGGGTCCTTCCATTTGCTCTATAGCTTCCCTGGAAATAAACGAAGCCTAGCATCAAACAACCATACTCTCTGTCCTGGCTCAAACTACTTGTGGCTGATATGAGAATCATGCCACTCTTTCACTCTCTCCTTATAATGTAGGCTGTTTGAAAAGGTTGTATCACGAAGCTCCTCCAGGGCTGCTAACTCTACCCTCCTCTGATCTCCTACACTCTCTGGATCCAAAGTATATCAATAACAACCCGAAGTGACCTATGTCTCAGCTCAACAGGTAAATGGCAGGGCTTGCCATAAACAAGATGAAAGGGAGATGTACCCAAAGGAGTCTTGAAAGACGTCCTATATACCCACAAGACCGAGTCCAAAAGTTGTGACCAATCCTTTCGGTCAGAGCGGATGACTTTCTACAATATATTCTTCATCTCCTTGTTCGACACTTCAGCAAGACCATTCGTATGAGGGTGGTATGGAATGGCTACTCAATGGTCTATGCTGAACTCGCTAGCAAGGGCATTTACCTTGTCGTTGACGAAATGAGACCCCCCGTCAGATATCAACACTCGAGGTACCCCGAACCGTGAAATGATATTCTTCCTCAAAGATATGCAAACAGTCCTAGCATTCTGCGGTTCGGGCGGGGATGGCCTCAACCCAACGACTCACATAATCCACGGCCAACAGAATGTACTCAAATCCCTGACTCCTAGGGAATGGACCCATGAAATCGATGCCCCATGCGTCAAAAACCTCACAGAAGTGTATGGGCTGCATCGGCATCATATCACGCTGTCCACAAGTGCTTATCCTCTGACAGTCAGTACATCTCTTCACGAACTCATCAGAGTCCTTGAAGAGAGTAGGCCACCATAGGCAGGATTGGAGAACTTTCTGTGCCATTCTCCTCCCAGAGTGATGTCCTCCTGCCTCAAGCTTGTGGCAGTAAGTAAGGACGCTGTGGTGCTCCTCCTGAGGATTGCGCCGATGCCAGATACTATCCCCTCCCTCATGATAAAGGACGGGATCCTCCTAGTGGTAAAACTTGGCCTTCGCGAGGAAGGTCTCAAGTTTCTTCCTGGGCCAATCTTGTGGAACTTTCTTGGCGACAAGATAGTTCACAATATCAACATACCATGGGAGAGAGGAGATAGCAAGGATCGCCTCATCTGGGAAGGTCTCACAAATAGGCTCAGTCTTCTCAGAATCCTCAAGACACTCCAATCGGGAGAGATGATCCGCCACCACATTCTTGACTCCAGGCTTATCCTTAATCTCTATATCAAACTCCTGGAGTACAAGGATCCATCTGGTTAATCTGTCTTTGGCATCCTTCTTTGCCATGAGGTACCTGATGGTGGTATGATCAAATAGATGGTCACTCTAGATCCAATGATGTAAGATCTGAACTTATCTAGGGCGAAAACTACGGCTAGCATCTCCTTATCAGTGACTGTATAGTTCCGCTAGGCGGTATCGTACGGTTAGCACAGTGAATAGAAAAGGGGACTCCATCCCTCCTCTGTCCCAGCATGGCCCCTCGGTAAAATCGGAGGCATCCGTCATGATCTCGAATGGGAGAGACCAATCAGGTGGCTGGGGAACAAGAGCCTCTACAACACAACTCTTGAGAGTCTCAAATGACAATATACACTTATCATCAACAAGGAACTTGGTGTCTTTCGTCAGCAGATCAGTCAGCGGTCGGGAATCCTACTAAAATCATGAATAAAGTGCATGTAGAAACCAACGTGCCCCAGAAAAGACCGTAACTGCCGCAAGTTGGACGGTGGATTGAGTTTTCTAATGACGTCCACCTTGGCCGGATCAACCTCCATGCCCCTATTGGAGATGATATGGCCAAGCACCATCCCCTGAGTCACCATGAAGTGACTCTTCTCCCAAGACAATATAAGGTGAACCTTAATGCATCGCTGAAGGACTCGGTCTAGGCAGTCAAGACAAGAATCGAATCCATCGTCGTAGACCGAGAAATCATCCATGAAGACCTCCATGCACTCCCCACCATGTCCAAAAAGATGGACAACATGCATCTCTGGAATGTCACCGGAGCGTTGCACAATCCGAAGGGCATGCAATCTGAAAGCATATGTCCCGAAGGGACAAGTGAAGGTGATCTTGTCCTGGTCCTCGGGCGCGATGGCCACTTGATTATAGCCGGAGTACCCATCCAAGAAACAATAATGGCTCTTCCCTGCCAGCCTCTCTATAATCTGATCGATAAAGGGAAGGGGAAAATGATCTTTCTTGGTGGCCTGGTTCAATCGGTTGTAGTCCACACAGACCCGCTAAGAAGTGGGTACCCGGGTAGCGATCTCCTCTCCGGACTCACTAACAACTGTGGTGATGCCCATCTTCTTGGGCACCACATGCAATGACTGACCCACTTGGAGTCAGAGATGGGGTAGATAAAATGGGTGCTCCACCATTTCGAGATCTCCTTTATGACAACCTCTCGAAGATTCGGGTTCAGCCGCCACTGGAACTCATGCGACGGCTTTGCCTCTTACTCGAGATAGATATGGTAGGAACACATGGTCGGACTTACCCCCTGGAGATCGGCTACACTCCATCCTATCGCCTTGCGATTCTTTTCAAGAACCCCCATCAAACGGGATTCCTGCTCTCCAGTCAGATCAGCGGAAATAATGACTGCGTACATCTCATGCTCACCCGCAAGGAACCTATACTTCAGCGACGACGGTAGTGGCTTCAGCTCTGGACAAATAGTTACTGGCAGATCTGGCCTCTGAAAAGTCTGAGTGAATGCTGCTAAATCTGCATGGGAGAATGAGAACTCTCAGCTCACAATCTGAATCTGGAGAAGGCGGCTCTGCTGGACTATCTCTGCTCTGCATGGAATCAACCTCCTCCCTAGATGTAGGCTCAGTGGAAGTCAGACACGGTATCCAATCAACAAACTCTGCCCAATCAATATATGACTCAGAGGGATTTGTATCAGAATCACAAATTTTTTTTCTTGCGGTCGGGAACCGGGTCTGCTGCCTGAGATGTATCCTGGACCAGGAATGCGCTCTCCAAGCTCTCCTCTACTGGCGTCTCTACATCAGCTAACTCTGAAGGTGAGAGGATGGCTTGTGCGACTAGATCTGCCCAAACTGCCTCGTCATCTGTAATCACAAAATCGCAGTCCTGATGGATGTCTCGCCCTGCCTCTGTCATCTGCTCTGAATCTGAAGTCGGCTCTGAGCAAGCTGAATCTCTGGCTCTAATATCCTCGATCGTCTCTATTTGTATACTCTCGCCCTCGACGCGAAGTACACCTTCCCGCTATCATGGTCGGACACTGCTTGGCTGCGGCCAAGAACGGGCGTCCTAAAATGATGGGGGTATCAGTCACAGATTCAAGGATCTCCATGTCCAACACAATGAAGTCCTTGGGGAATTTCAGGCCCTAAATCGTGAAAACAACATCCTTCAGAAACCCCTTCAGCCTCTTGATAGATCGATCAGCAAACTGAAGGACCGTCCTACTCTGTTGGAGAGGGCCAACTCA
>JAZKJV010005557.1:0-80475 GCA_037367405.1 Ottelia alismoides | reverse complement strand
TCAGTAGCAAAAGAAAGGGGATCGAGGGGGAACAGGGTGGAATCGAACTCGGGCCCGGAGAGCTGGTCTCGACTCTCACGGGCCAACCTAGATGATGGAGTAGACGCGCCTGAAAGCGGTGCAGCCAGAGGCTGCCTAAGAGATCGTCTACCCATCATCTTGATCTGGCGAGTTAGGCGGATGGGATCTGGAGAAAATATGATCGCAAAGCAAACCCCTGGTTCACCAACGCAACACAATCTGAAGACCGTGAAAGATCGGTCAATTTATCTTGTCAATTTTATTTGGTGAACACGCAAGATATCAGAGCGCTTACGTGACCTGTTAGGATACCCGATGCTACTCCAACCGACTGGCCCGCACGGAAGAGTCGGTAGTCAGCTAGAAATAGCACCGGAGGGTTCTACCTAGGGTACGGGTCACTCTCTCGCGCATCCAAACCATACAAGGAGGGGGTTGCTCTTCCCAAGACAAATTTTTAATGTGAGTGTCTTTTAGGGTCAATAATGTTATCCAGTCCCAATTTTTTTGTTTTTCTTTTTAATTTTTTTTTCAAAATAAATACAAGCGGCCTAACGATTTTTCCGATTCTCCTGATGATTAAGCCAAAAACAGAGGGAGAAGACGAGAAAAACCGATGCGCGAAGAAATCAATGATGCATGCAGAGATAGAAATGCGTACCTTGTCTCCAGCACTCTACATGCAAGTGATCCGCGCAGAATTTAAAGACAGAAATAAAACTACCTACATGATGCAACGGGAAAAACCGAGTCCTAGATGAGCAACTTCTATCGCAGAACCGTCTAACTCAGTTACTCGCCTTCGATCCAAAGAGTCCGGTCTTGGCTTACCCCTCCTCTTCTCGACAGGTCGAGTTCAGGAGTAGCGCTTGTGGGGTAGGCTCGCGGCACGTAGGCTCTCAGGAAAGCGACTGAGTTATTTTTATTATTTATTCTTAGTAGGTCCAATTAACGATCTATAGGAACAGATCAGCAATTAGGTGTGGGGATCCTACTAATTACGGCACAAGCAAGAGAAATTCCTAAATCTAGGGGCTCGAGAAAAACCGCGTAAACACCGGAAAAGGCAGCTAGCTATTAAAACCGCAGAAAGAAGCCGCGAAAATCCAAATGGGTCCCCCGAGTACACCGGTACTCGGCGAAACAGACCCTGCTAAGTTACAAGTGTCCACAAGTCCAAAGTCTAAGTTATTACAACAAATATTGTTCTCTCTCTCTCTCTCAGAAATAAAAGTTCCTTCTTCTCTCTCTCTTCCTCCTGCACGGGTCCTCTAAAAAGAAGCTCCAAGTCGTCCAAGCAGTACCTCGCACAAAAATCAAAGAGAGAGTGTCAGAGAACAATGATAATAGAGAGAGACAATATGGAAAAAATGACTACAAAGCCGTGCTCCCCGGCAACGGCGCCATTCTGATGACGCGAAAATGACAGAGGTAAAGGTACAGAAAATTAGGTCGTTGCGACCTCTATCACTCAACTAAGTCAATCAAGAAAATGAACCACTCGAAAAATGCGGAAAGTAAAACAAAGCGGTCCTGCTATGATATTAACCTGGTATAGCACCCAGGGTCGAACACAAGGAGCACGGATTGGCCTTGCAGCCTACGATGTAGTCAGAAATCCAAGAGAATACTTTTTAGTATTTTTTTATTTGTTTTTATAATTTTTTGGATTTTTAGAATGTGAAGGAAATGAAGAAAAGTATAAACAAGCACACTTGGGCAATTTATTTAAAGCATCAAAAATCAAGCAAAAATTCCTGAAAAATTGTTTTTATGTTTTTTTAAGTTTTTAAATGTTTTTGGTGAATTTTTGATATTTTTCTAACAGGCAAATTATTTTCTAAAAATCAAACAGTGTAAAAAATGAAAGGTACTGTCCAGCAAGGCTTGAGACCCAAAAATAAAATACTTAAGGATCTTAAAAAGCCTTGGAGGTAATTTTCCTATAATCTAGAAAGAATAAGGAAAATTTAGGCACCCTAATTATTGTTTTTGGACTTTTAATTTATTTATTATAATTTTTATGAGTTTTTAGGGGTTTTTCAATTTTTAGGGTTTTTTAAATGATGAAAAATAGCCAAAATGGCCTGGAAAATCACACAACAAGCAAACTACAGTATCTAATTTTTTTAGAATTTTTGGGGGTGATTTTATATTTTTTTGGTATTTTTAAACCTAGACAGTAGCTACAAAGGCTATTTTTGAATTTTAAAAATACTAAATAAAAGCAAAAATGTCCTCAAAAATCACAGAAATTACTACACCATGGCAGGGGCCATGTGTCGAAATCTCATTGGATTTGGAGGTGATTTACTATTTTATTCAAAAATGCAAAGAGGGCACAGTGCACAAGGACCAATGTGCAAATACCCGAGAAGCTGGGGGCTCTGGTGCAAATTACCCAGCAAATCACGCGCGTGGCGCGTGGCTGGGGCACACAGGGACCAAATGGTAATAAAAACCAAGTCTTAGGGCCTATTGATAACTCGTATAAAAAGCCCAGGGACTCGGTTGCAAAAAGCCCAATAAAATTCGCACATGCGTAATAAAAACACTCACAGGGGCATAACTGCAATTACTCAAAAATGTTCATTCATTTCATAACAACCCAATTCTACAGGACAAAAGATGTAAAAAGCCCAACAAAGCACGTGGCGAAGCACGTGGTCACATACACACAGGGGCATACATGCAATTAAAACTAAGCACAAGGTCCGCAATGCAAATAACCCTACGTAAATAAAGTTTTAAAACTATTTACAGGACTGGAAATAAAATGACAAACTAAGAGGGGGCCCTAAGATATTTACCCCTTTATTGGTCGACGGCCAGATGCGCGCCACGTGGTGGATGGACGGTCAGGATGGGCGGCGCTACTCCTCTCTTTTTCTCTTCGGCTCGATCGACGGCTGAGGTGAGGCCACGTAGGTGATCCAACGACGCTGGGCTCCGGGCCTCTCTCCTCGGCTGTAACGGTCCTGATGCACTCCTCAGATGAATCAACGGTCGCTGCTCCTCAACTGACGGACGGCTAGGATTAGAACTGGAGCGAAGGTGTCATCGGACGGCTCTGGAAGATGGAGGAAGAACTCGACGCCGGCGAAGTTCGTCGGCCTCCTGCGTGCGCTCCGGTCCTCCTCAGCTGCTGCAAATGATCGGAACACGTTCCTGGTGCAGCCCCGCAGCTGATGGTCTTGGCCGATGGCCCAGCCGAGCCTTGGAGGGGCTCCGGCGAGGCTGGCGGCGCGAAGCTCCGGTCTGAACTGTAAGGGGGGCTCAGATGCCTCCCTTTGGACCTGCAAAGTAGACAGAAGGCTTCGCGGGTCGAGGGCAAAGTGCCTCGACCCAAGGAAGCGGGGTGAAGGTGGTCTGTGCGGTGGGGCGAACGAGCTCCGGCGAGGCGGAGACGGTGGAGCTCGACTCCCAGATCCTGTGCGATCTGGGTTGAGTGAAAGGGTGTAGAAGGTGCGTGAGGGAATGGCGAAGGTGAGCGCAGGTTCCGATGATCGAGAAGATACGCAAGATGACCGGAATCAGAGGAACTCGTCGGAGATATGATTTGGGGGAAACCTAAAATTAAACGAAATAAAAGAGCTAATCGACTACCTGGGTGGAGCGGAAGACTGTGCTGGAGTGTGGCTAACTCCTGGTCGTAGCCTCGAAGGGCGTCAAGGCCTGAGGCTCGAGCTCCGGTCAGACGTCGGAGCACGGCGGCGCAAGGCAGCCGGATCGATGGTCCAAGCACCTCCTCCTCACTGCAACAAGGGCCAACGCGAGCTGTCACCTCGGTGGTTCCGATGGAGGTCACGGGAGTGAAGGTAGGGAGCCAAAGATGAGGCGCGGAGGCGGCGGAGGTCGGGATATATATGGAGACAGGGCCGATTAGGTTAGGCGATGACGGCTAAGGAAGGCGGGGATTCATGGCGAAAGATCCGGCGAGGGAGATGGATGATCGGCGAAGAATCCGGGCACGGGGTTTGCGTGGGTGACAGCCTGGAGACGCGTGGAAAAATCGGCGAAGGTGGGGCGGCGCGCATCTTCCAGAAAAGGAAGGAGTCCGCGGGGGAGTTGACCGGGGTCAACAATCCCCCGTGGACCAATCAGGGGCTGCCACGTGGTTATTTTTTGTTTATTTAATTTAAGGTAGAAAAAGGCCGAATTAAGAAAAACTCAAAACATGAAATATTTTTCTTTTATTTTTTTCTATTTTTTGGTGATTTTTAATTAATTTTTGGAAATAAAAATAGGGTAGCTATATATATAGGTATATGTACACTATATAGATTTTAATTTTTGATTTTTTTATTTGTTATTTTTATGTATTTTTATGCCCATTTTATATTTTATTTATTTACATCATAAAATAAAGAACAAAATGGTATTTTTATTTTATTTTAATTATTTATATTCATAGTTTAAATAAATAGTTATATACATTTATATACATGGTATATACACTGTATTTTGTATTTTTAATTTTTGTTGTTTTTATTTGATTTTTGTTTTGTTTCTTTTTATTTATTTTATTTACAAAATATGCCTTAGAATATTCACAAAAAGTTTTGAAAATAAATTCATTTATTTATAGGATTAAATAAATAAAGGATGATGGTCTATACACATGGTGAAAGGGCATTTTTGAATTTTTTGATTTTTAAATTTTTATTTTGTTTTAATAGTTTCTAAATATACACAAAATATGTACAAGCATATTTTTGGGTGAGGAAAATATAATTTTATTTATTTACAGAAGTATATACACATGAGCTCCTATCTCCCTCTACTTTGTCTTTTATGCGGTCAGGCCCATGCTGAGCCCTCCCCTGGGTCAAGTTGCTCAATATTTATTCTAAATATCTCCCTCTTTTTCTTTTTACTCTTTATTCTTTTATTTTTGCACAAAAACATGCTAATTACAGGTTTTTACACAATGCATGCTTTTGGTAATTATTTGTATTTACACCATATCTACATGTATTTGCAAAGGTTTTTGTAGCTAAAATATAAGAATAAAGAGTGATGAATGGGTATTCATCAAGCCTCTGCTTTTCTCTGTGATAAGAAAATTCCTTTAAAAATTAAAGGAAAGTTTTACAAAGCAGTTGTGAGACCTGCTATGCTCTATGGATCTGAATGTTGGCCTGTGAACCATAGACATGTGCAGAGAATGGTTGTAGCAGAAATGAAAATGCTAAGTTCGATATGTGGACACACATGTAAAGATCGGATTCGGAATGATGCAATCAGAAAGAAAGTTGGTGTAGTTCCGATCGAGGATAAGATACGAGAAAACCGCTTAAGATGGTTTGGTCATTTGCAAACAAGATCAGATGATGCACCAGTTAGGAGATGCGAGTGTTGGGATGTTGAGCCGGTAAAGAGAGGGTGAGGACGGCCCAAGAAGTGTTGGAAAGAAACTATACAAAGGGATCTTAATTTTATGGATATAAGCCTGAGATTGACCCAATATAGATCTGAATGGAGGCGAAGAATCCATGTAGCCAATCCTACTTAATTGTGGGAAAAGGCTTTGTTGTTGTTGTTCTTGAGTGTTTTTTCTCACCAATTCCCCACGGTTCTAAAACCATCGGGGTTAGATTAAAACTGACAGTGTAAGTAATCATCATCGACGTTTAGGTAACTGTCGCCTTAACTTCATGATGAGCTAGCATCTCTAAATCATTGACTTCATTACTATTACACGCCGATAATGGATGCATGTTTGACGGCTTTAGTGGCAACGCCGGTGCTCCTAGAACCTCTGAGGTTGCAATAGTACCGGTGTTTAGCTAACCATCGATGAACCAATTGATTCCCAACAGTTCGCAACCCCTCTGGTTATTTATGAACTGTCGGCATTATTATTACCGACGGAAAGATCGACGACAGTGGGTTCCCTTCATACTTGATGGTTTTTGTTATAAAATATGAAGCGGAAGCAAAAACATGGAACAAGAATAAAATATATGAAGAACGCGGGATTTTAACGTGGAACCCTACTCCGTGAGGAGCGGGATGAAACCACGGGAGAAGCCCTCCAATAGGGGCATGTTTCTCTATTGATTTTCTCAATGAGTACAGGAGGTCTAGGGCTCCTTATATAGCCTTCCCAGAGCCTCCAAGTCCCACTATTGGGCGGTATGGGACTAAACACAGGATGGGGTAAATGGATCTTCTCCAGGATCCATTTACCCTGCTACAACTCAATAGGTGCACTACCAAATACTCCAACACTCCCCCTCAAGCTGGAGCATGCAATGCTCAGCTTGGACAAACAAACAGAAAGAAACTCAACTCACGCTACAGGACACTACGGACAATATCAACCCAACGCGCACATGCTGCAGTCGAGGACGTTGCTTCTCATGCCGTGTAGGTGAGGAGGACGAACGGGCTGGAGTGTGAGTCAACTGAAGACTCGAAATCTGACCATCGAGTCTGAAACTGCACCTGAAGTCTCCTCGTTGGAGAACTGGGTCTCTCCCATCTGGCTCAGAGAATGGTGCACTGCTCTGGTGTACCTATGATACCATATGAAAACCCTTGCCAACACATGGAATAGGGAATGGTCCTCTGCTCTGGAGTCCCTATGGCTCACATGAAGACTCTGACCTGACAACTAGAAGAATGATGGGGACCACGAACAAATGATGGCAACTTATGCTCATCTGACAATGACCGCACACTCGTGCGTGTCTGAAACTGGACTCGGAACCTTCTGACGTCGAGTCTGACAAAATCTGATCATTTGTAGAGTCTGGAAAATATGGCTGGTCTGGAGACTGGCATCTGAATCTGGAAGATCTGACAATCTGGATCTGAATGCAACCTGTGACTCTACATATATACTCCCCCTTTCTCCCATACTGGTCGGAAAACAGAGAAATCGACCAAGTTGGGAGAAGACAACATAATGGGGAAAACATGAACTTGCGGCTCTCTTTTTTTTAAAGCCGTCATCCTTTTTTTATAAGCCGTTTCATCTCACTTTTTTTGGCTTTTCTTGCATTTTTTTTCTCTTTTTTTCTTTTTTTTGAAAAATGCATACGGCTTTTCTTTGTATGCGACCTTTTTTTTCTTTTTTTTTACAAATGCATACGGCCCTTTTTTTCCATGTACGCGCCTCTTTTTTCTGATTTTTTTTGAAAAACTTGCAACCTTCTCCTACTTCTCCCCTCTCTCTCTCTCTCTTTAATACACGACCAAATTAGGCCCAAAATAACGCACCTCTCTCCTTTTTAAAAAAAATACATCACCAGCCCACGTGGGCTCTCTCATCCTCTTTTTTTTATAACGTAGGCCCCCCTTTTTTCTTTCAATATCATCCGCAGCTTTTAGGGTTCCCACATTGGGAAACCCTTCGATTGTCGCCCCTGTATCTTCATGTCGTGCGCCCCCACAGGGAAAGAAGTCAGGTCTGGTGCTCGCCTGAGCGCAGGCACTGCACGATGGCAGCGGCACCGAGGAGGGGGTCTCCGCCTACGCGCGATGGGGGTCGTCTTCTTCAAAGCCTGGAGGGAGGTGCTGGGCTTCGCCAAAGCCTGGAGGTGCGCGTGCTGGGGGATTGAGCCTCGCGCCGCCTGCGCGTGGGAATGAGAAGGTTCCGCTGCGCCGCCTGTGCGTGAGAGAGGAGATGCGGTTCCGCTGTTGCGCGCCGCTGGGGTTCGATCTCGCGGATGAGGACGTTGCTTGGATGTTGTTTGGATGTTGCTCGCCGCTGGGGGGGGAGGTTGTGCCTGTGCGATGTTGTTTGGATGAGGAGGATCTCGCGGCTGATCTCGTTCTTATCCCGTCTGAGGAGGAACGCGCATCCAACACCCCCCCCCCTCGTGGCTGATCTCGCGGATGAGGAGGTGCGATGTTGTTTGGATGTTGCTTGGATGCGCATGTTGTTTGGATGCTGCTCGCCGCTTGGATGTTGTTCCGCTGCGGCAGGACTGGTGCGCCATAATCTGAAAGAGATGCGGAAGAAGCATTGCCCCATAGGAACAGAAGAACATCAGGTCTAGGGTTCATAAACCCTAGAGTATCGACAATCTCCGAACATATCAAAAACTCCACTGATATTCTAATCTTGAACAAAATATCTCAAAATCGATTCTCAAACCGATTACAAAATATAATCGAAGAACATGATAAAAAAAACCTCGAGAATCGACCCGCTCTGATACCATGTTATAAAATATGAAGCGGAAGCAAAAACATGGAACAAGAATAAAATATATGAAGAACGCGGGATTTTAACGTGGAACCCTACTCCGTGAGGAGCGGGATGAAACCACGGGAGAAGCCCTCCAATAGGGGCGTGTTTCTCTATTGATTTTCTCAATGAGTACAGGAGGTCTAGGGCTCCTTATATAGCCTTCCCAAAGCCTCCAAGTCCCACTGTTGGGCGGTATGGGACTAAACACAGGATGGGGTAAATGGATCTTCTCCAGGATCCATTTACCCTACTACAACTCAATAGGTGCACTACCAAATACTCCAACAGTTTTGGCATTTATGCCGGCGATTTGAATCGTCGACAATCATGTGCGTAGTTTTAGTGATGGGTGGAGGAAACTAATTACTTATTTAAATAATTAATTCAATAAGTTATTAAGCATGAGAAATTGAATTGACTTGATATGAGACATTGGAGAGATTAATTTCTTCTCGTCGTATAACGAGAGAATAATAGGAGAAAATTGTTTTCTCTATAATATTATTATATTAAATCAATAATTCAATTTATAGTCCTGATTCAAGTTGAATTCGAGAATCAATTTAATATGAGATAAAGTAGAAAGAGAGAGGATGCTCACTCTATCTCTCTATCTCTATCTATCTCTCTTTCTCCACCTTGGATGTCCATGCATGGAGTAGGATTTTATCATGGTCGTCCAACACCCTCATAAAGAAGGGAATAGGATCTCTTCTAAAGTAATTTATTCAATTGAGTTAAAAAAAATTCCACCTTCCAAGTCCTAAAGATAAAGAGGAGAAAAATCATAGAGAACCGTTCTCTTTGTTTTTTCTTCTCTTGATCGTCCCCTCCCATATACCACACCAAATCCTAGTCATCTACCAAAGAGCCTCTCCCTCTTCCTCTCCATTGATTCAACATATTACCAGAGGATCCATCTTCTTCTTTGTGCTTTATATACGTGAGGAAGGACTCTTTTTTCTCCGACGAAATCAGAAGGTAGATATCATTCTTGATCTATATTTACATGGATTACTTGGTGGAGACGATTCCTCGAATTCATGGAAAGTACTACGAGGTATCATTGTACCCACGAGAGCAAGCTCATTAGATCAAACTTAATTTGGAAGGTCTCTTATTTTTAATACTCGCGCTTCAAAAGATACTCTTTTATACACTTGTGATTTTGTGAAATGGTGCATAGATCGTTTCCATTACCATGTAGTTTCGCATTTCCAACATTTTTTGTTATATAATTGTTTTGATGTCCGTAAGATGAACACCTTATTCTATAAATTTAATTCATATATTCTGTGTATCCATTGAGGCAAAGGATGCTAAGATTTCATAAACAAGGTGCTCCAACCCCAGAAATCTCTCTCTCCCTCTCTCTGTCTCGAATTAGACTTTGGAGCTTATTATGTGATGTTTAAAACTGAAGGGATAGTGATCCTTAAGTAGAAGATGGGAGGACAGGTTGTTGGGATTGGTAGAAATATGGAAGGAGGTGTCCAATGTTCATTGCTCCTAGATCTTTAAAGGAAGTCGGGAGATACCAAAATTAGGTGGTGAACTGTGAAGCATCGGTTGAAGGAGAAAGATGATTAGACTGAGGTTGAAGGCAAAAGGTAGGCCACATGGTTGGATCACTTAAACTTCATACGATGATTAAGGGCTTGACCCAGAGCATCTTAGTCTTGTTTTTGATGTTTTTTTACATTGTAGCGCAGCTAACTCTCCGTGGGGTCACTCTATCTGTTTCCAAGGTCAAAGGGCGCCTGACCAATTAGAAAGAAAAAGAAATAGTCACATAGTTCCGGAACCCAAGGACCATCTTCTTCCTTGCGACCGATGAAATCTAATAGTTCAAGAGATCAAAGTCTGGGGGTCTGGCTTTTACAAAATACTCCCTCGAAGTCTCTCATTGCTAATATTCTGAAGGTTGGACGGTTTGCTTACTCTTATTATTCACGTGATGATAAAAATCGGGGATTAGTATATTCTTTCATAGGAAAACAACAACTCTGGCTACAGTTCCCGGGTGCAGGAAGAAAGAAGAATGAATCTTGAGGGTGAAGAGGAAAGAAAGAGATCCGCAGGGACCCTCTTATCGGAACCAGATCTCACAACTCAACTCCTCTTTCTAGCTTCCCTTACCAAGCCTAATTTCTTGTTGGAAGTTTTAAAACAGATTACATGCTTGTAGAGCTACGAAAGAGCCACATAATGAAATAAGAACCAAAGAAAGAGCCACATAATGATGCAACATGTGAACTCAAAATCATTGTTAACTTATGCTTGACACATAGGTTCAAATGAACCAAACTCGCATTTTTCTAAACATTTGCTTTCATAAGTCATCTTAGATCTATAGTAGTAGACAAAGAAATTAGGACAACACATCTAAGAATAAAAGTTGTATTTGAATTGAACTTTAAGTGCATTTGTCCTTTAACACATTTTGTAAATTTGTCCATTTTAAGGATGAACCACTTACTTAGAGATATATATTATAACTATATAACCTAATATGCTTAAATCTAAATTTTTACTATTTATTCTATGAATGTTTAGATATTTCCCTTTGGAAGATAAAACTTTTATCGGTAACTAAAAATCGAAATAACTCGATTAATTTTGTAGATTAATCCCTATTATTATTGTACATAGGCAAAGAATATTGTATTAGACATATTAGGATTTAGGTTATTTCTTTATTTATTTAAGATAGAGATTTTATTATATTTTCTGTACATGTATTTTAATACATATTGAAGGATAGAGGTAATATTAGGTCAATAAAATTAATATAAAAATAATATGCACATTTTATCTGGGATCTTATTTCTTTCAGATTAGGATTTATTTATATGCAATAGCATAATGCATAATTTTAACATGTTTGATGTTATTTATGCTTTTAGGATATCTTGGTAACTGTTGAATATTTTAGGTTTTAGATGTCAATTAGTTAGGTTTTTAGTTTAAATAAGTGTACTTACGCAAATGAGGATCATACTCATCACCTTTGACAGAGCAGCTTGGTATGCTAGTAATTCTTCCTCTGCTTTTGGTAAATGCTTGAACTCAAACATTGTTCACCGACTTTCTCCGCAATCATCTCGTAGGACCAGACAACACCAGTTGGGTTGACCACTATTAGCATCGAGACTTGGAACTAGGATCTGAAGCTTAGGAGCCTCAAGATCCAATTGTTCATGGCTAGAGCAAGAATAAAGGCAAGGGCCAAATCGCAAACTATCTTTTTATTTTCATTATGGTAGGTGAGTATATACTTGGTTATGATTTATATGCCTTAGCCCTATGTTGAACTTTAGTTGTTTATTTCATATTTCACATGCCTTCTTATTACAATTTTTCCATTTCAGAATAGTTTAGCTCTACATTAATTTTACACAAGGCCTGAATGTTATTTTACCTATTATTTAGTTTATTTCCTTAGTTTATTTTTATTTTTATTTTTATTTCATATTTTATATTTTATTCACATTTACATCCTTGAAATAAAGAATCATATCATTTATGTGTAGAAAATACCTAAAAATCTCAAAAAAGTCATAAACTACGCACTGATAATTAATATGTTTTATTATTTTATTCAGAGATTTGTGAATAAATTGAGATTATGGAACATGAAAAACTAATTGCATAAAATCCTATCAACTAGACTTAGATGTTCTAACTCTAACTATATCACTTGCATATTTCTAGATAGTTTGATTAATATAATATTTTTACACGATTTCAAATGTGCCACAACAACATAATAAATCGAATATTACAAATTCATCATTATCAATCTTATGTCCATTTAAATTGCTTTTTAGTTGCAATGGTGGGTTGATTAGATGGAGATGGAGAACTCAGATATAATGAGGTTTGGGATTGATAAGACAAAGTGTTAGGAAATTAATGTGGGATATGGGATTTAGAAGGAAAGGAACTGGATGTGGTGGAGCTAACCAATGTTTTGAAAACCATACTAGATTGGCATGATGACTGTCCAATCAGTGAACTGGACATGGACTGGTCTAGTTATCAGGCTCTTACCGGTTCGGTTTGAATGTTTAAATTTTAATCAACTTATCGCTTCAACCTATTATTTTTAACCCGGTTTAACCATGTTCAACCGAAGTTGAATCGTGTTTAACTTTTAATTTATTTAAAAATAATGCTAGTAGTGAAAGTCGAACCCATGACCTCTGGTTATCTATTTCAAACTCCTAAGCAACTATTCTAACATAACTTTTTGCATGTAATGGATTTTAAATATACTTAAACTATTATTATGTTGTAAAGCATCTAGTCCAAATAATATATATGTGACATATACGTTATTTGATGGTGCATATGAAAAATTAATTTATGTATAGTTTGAAATATACACAAATTATCTATATATTTTATCTCTATTTCAAGTATATTTAAGCATATATTTTATACTCAAGTATATCTAAGATAAAAAGGCGGCAAGTTGCCTAAAATTTTTTACAGCCATAAGATAGTACTCTCGAAAACAACAGAGCGAGGTGTCAAAACAATAAAAAGAGGATATGGATTTCTATCCCGAAATAAAATGTCACCTAAGATTTCTATTTGATGAAGCATTGCGACATAAAGACAAAACCAACCACAAGACCTAATTTTCAAGGGTGTAGATTCAGGAGGGCCGTCATAATATACAGTACTCTCACTTCCTTATTTTGAAGTAGAATAGGAGATCTTGGATTTCATGTATAATTATACAATATAAGACAAATAAAATAAGAGACTAAGGTAATTATAAAATAATTATAAAATAATTATATAATATACAGAAGTCTTTTTGAGCCAATTATTTGATGCTTTTAGCTTCTTAGGGTGGGAGACTAAGTATCGCTTTTATTTCAAATAAAAGGCTAGAGTTTATTGTATTTTCCTTTGACAGATAGTTCGTCCGTTGACACCATCAAACCAAAACATGGATTTTTTTTGCATGATTTCAAACTTTTATGTGAGGTGTTTCGGATATGTTCAGACGGCCAATTTTAGAGACCTCCGGGTGTTTGAATTGTGCCACTTCTTACTTATCAATAATGGTATAGGATTACCTCTAAAGTGGCATCTTAATAACTTCCTTATATAGAGGCTTCCTAAATGGCTATCATATTTTTGGATTGTATAGAGTTATTAAAGCTTTCGAGGCCAACAATTCCACATCCGTCATTTTCTTCGGGGCGACACACTTTGTGAAGGATATTGAGAATCCTTAAGCGCATCACGGAAGCGTGTTGATAGCATCGTATGCGATCGGGGCGACTAGTCGCACTAGTTGCTAGATGCGGCGGAAATCAAAATTTTTAATCTAGTGATGAAACCACATGATCAAGATAACATTTCTCGGGTCGTTTCATCAAACCACAAAGTATAAGGAATACCTCTTGGAGCGTGGTTGTAATCGTGAGATCCCAACAAGAGATCCTCCTGTCTTAAGTCCGATCTACGAAGAACGCACTTGCGGGTGCGATGATAAGTCGCGAACCTCCCGCAATCCTCGATGAATATCCAAGCAATGAATCCCCTGATTTCGTCCAACGAAATCCGTCGTCTTCCTTTAGAGCAAGCAGCCCCAAAGAAGAAGGAGATCCTCGAGTCGTCGAAGGCGAAGGCGAGAGTCTCCCTTTCTCACTACAAAGTGGACGGCTACCATTGAGAAAGAGAAAGAGAGAGGGCGAGAATGAGAGAGAGAGAGAGAGTAGTAGGCTTCTACAACTCTAAAAATAATGTACCATGAAAGGCTAGGTTAGCCCTCCTTTATATTAATTTAGGATCCAATGGATCTCAATCCATGGGACACATAGATCCAACGGCCATGGTGATCTATGCATTAATCAATGGCCAAGGTTGTTGTTAGCTAAAAACCAACAACATTAATTTATATTTAAATTAAATATATGTTGCAATATTATCAACACAATTTAATTTAACATAAATTAATTATAAAGAGATAATAATATAATAAAGGGGAGATAACCAATTTCCTCCTAAAATTGAGGGGTCGTCACCTTTGACTATGTCATTGGTGACGCCACCTCATTTGGAGGTTATTTATATCCCTTTTATTTTGTATTATTATTTCTCAATGTATTAGTAAAAATATCCACCAAATTAATTCCAAATTAATTTGTGAATATTTCAATCATGCCATTGATAAATATGTGAATCATATTCACAACCCAAACTAATTTGTAGATTGCATTTCCAATTAATTAATTAATGTGAATCCAATCCACATTAATAATTAACAAATGCTATTTATAAAATTTCTCCGTCTTCAATATATGTATATTATAAATCATATTTATAATACACAAATATCATGGATAGTATTATCCATATTCTCCAATCCTTGATAATTAAATCCCATTTAATTATCTTGGATAATTATTCTCACAATATGAATTTGATTCATATTATGCTTGATCATTAAATCTCATTTAATCATCAAGTCCTTCTTGCTTGGATATGTAGTTCATCAAATGAATTATTCTTGAACCCCTTCAAGAATAATGTGCTTTCTCCGTAGATACTTGAAGATAAGAACAGGGCGATTGTATTGTTCCATGTATAGTGACTTGGATGTTGAGATCTCATCTCAAATCCAGATCTTGCGTACCTCCCACAGATGCTTGATTAAATCAAGACCGCAAATATAATCTTCTTATTGTATCTGAATCTCATTCACACCAATGTCCAACACTTGGACCAAGATCAGATTGCTTCTCTACTGAGAGGAGTCACTAAAATCCAGACATGTTTCATCACTCCCTCGGAATGGAAACGTCATGGTTATACAATCGTTTATGATCACATCACCCTCAGGTATTCCCAATACCTGCACATCCTGCATACTGAAAGACCCATGATCAACCTAAAGATCAAGATCAATTTTACATTGTCTTCTTCAGAGTTTAATCACTAAGTTTCTCAATCTTGGTCATTGGGAGTTGGTATCGATCATATGCTTTCCCAAAACATATATCATACCTTCAAATTCATGTCATGCTTCCAAAGCACGATGACCATGGATGGAATTTGATCAGTCCCAATACCTCATGAGTGAGCTCATGTCTTCCTGTTCATAAGTGAACATGTATGATCCCTTTGAGAGATCGTATTACTCATATGCCCTTATATGCACACCAGCTCGTCGTTGTATAGACCTTGGTTAGGCCATCAACCTATCGGTCTGCCAAATGTACATACTCAGACATATAACAATACATCTGCCTCCGGTCAGAGGATGCATGCCTATGCTGTGACAGCATTCAACATAGGACTTAGGTTATCTCAATCTCGTTAAGTCAATCCATTGACCTAACTAATTTGACACCTTCGAATCACTATTCTCATGCAGAGGACCTGCATCAAGAGGCCGGTCAGATATCAGCCTATGTGAGAAAGGATTGTCATCTCCTACTCAGGCTGGAGATCATCTCTTAATAATCATTTGACGGTGCTTGATGAGTCCTCTATCTAACTTCTTAGATATTCATCCAAACACCAGCCTTTATGAATTCATTTAATGAATCAACAGCTATATGATCATCAAGATGGCCATGGTACATAACCTTAATTGTACAGAGGGACCTTTTATGCAAATTATTTATTCTTCATTTCAGATCAGGAAATGATATGTACAATAACATTTATTGCATAATGGCTCATCGTGGGCTCGCATGTCCAACAATCTCCCACTAGCTCAAAGAACCATTAATGGGCTAATCATTTAAACCCACACTCATGTGACAATAATAGGCTATTTAGAAAATAGATAGGTAAGTTGATCAGTCACTCTGTTCCCGCAAGACTATGCCAAGTCCTTTTACGGCACTTGCGTATCCCCAGTAACAGTGTTCGCATCCAATGCGAATGTTGTATCTAATGCAACAAATATTCAATGTAGTCAAAGCAGTTATAGTGTCCTTGACACTATTGCTCAATAATTATTATAACCAGTATTTCTATAATCCTTATCAGAATACCCTTATTCCTGGAGATCTCTATCTCCTAAGGTATTCGCAGTTAAGACCTTTTAGATATCTATCTAAAGGTCTTAGTTTCTTGAAGATAAGACTTAGAGATCACTCTCTCTAAAGCCTTGTCATCTTTGAAGATTTTGTTATTACTACAATCAAGTGTTCTATCTCCATAGTAGGATTAGTAACAGTTTACTACTCCCACTGCATGGCAGACATCTGTCTTTTGTACACATCTAGCATACTTTCAGCTTCTCGTAACTGATGCACAAAAGGGCCACCAGTTTTAGCATTCACTTCCTCAACTCTTTGAGGTGTTATCCCTTTAGATAGGTCAGTACCAAATCTTAAGGCAAGGAAGCCCTTCTTGGAATTTCCAGAAAATGGAACATGTCCAAGGTGCACTACAAATGTGACAGTCCCAACACCCTCTTTTCTTTTTGCTTCTGAACACCTTCAGAACTAAGATCCAAGAGGCATCATTTGAGATCATATCTCAAGGTATGGAATAGCCAGATCATAAAACACTTATTGTCATCCTTATATCATTCGAAATGATTAGGATATTATCTACATTTAGCATGATGAACACATTTACTAAGCTTCACATGGTACATCAAGATTCTATCTGAAATCATAACATTTATAATTTCATCAAATATTATGTTCCAACAACAAGAATCTTATTTTGAGTCCACAAATGGATTTCTTTAGCTTTCACACCTTACTTTTCCCAACCATGAAGCCCTGGGGCTACTTCATGTGCATATCCTCATAGAGGTATTCTTAGAAGAATGCAATCTTGACTTACATCTTGAAGATGTAATAATCAAGTTGTGCATCTAAGATTAGCAATATTCTGATGATTTTAAGCATGGTCACCGAAGAGCAAGTCTCATTGCAAGCAATGTCCTTTCTTCCGGTGTGTAGCTCATGGCTACGAACCGTGCTTTGAAGGTCTCTACCTTCTCATCAGGTTCCCTCTTGAAGATTCATTTACACCTTAATGGGTCTAACCCTTATAGGTGGATCCTCGAGGGTCCATATGCAACATTTGTATATGAAGTCTACTTTAGACTTTATTGTTGCTAACATCCATCTTTCCATGTCATGATCCTAAGGAGCTTCATCACATGAAGTCCGATCATTGTCAGACTTGACTGACACATGGAATACATCCTCAAACTCATTTGAAGAGGTATTAGTGCTTCATCTTTAATTGTCCTCTTAGTTCTTGATTTCAGGAGCCTCATTATCTTCTCAAGATTAAATGAGTTCCTACACTTCATTTTCATCTTGATTCTCAAGAGAATCATCAACCAAGAATCACATTCTCAGAGATGAGATCTTTTAAAAATCTCATGGTTATAAAGTAGGTATCTAATACCATCCTTTATTTTCCGAATGAAGTAGCACTCTCAAGTGCTAGATTCCAGCTTACATGCATGGAACCTTATTAAGGATATATATTGTAGTCTCTACTACAAATATATACCAGGGAACTAAGAGGAAATTATGCTAAAATTTATCATTGATCAAATCATGTCACATGTGATCCAATTATATCTCCATACAACTCCATTGAGTTTAGGTGTGTTAGGAGGATTGAGATAGAAATGATATTCATATCATCATAAGGTATTCTTTGAATTTATCTAATAAGTACTTGCTACGTTGGTTAGATCAAATTCATTTAATCTTCCTTCAAACTTCGGTTCTAAACCAAAATTGTGAAATCTTTGAACATTTCAAAGATTTCTCAGGTGAAGAGAAGAAATCTCATATCATACATAATCATCAATAGATATCACATATCCATAATGTTCACTATGATATAGATGATCCACATACATCAATATGTATGAGATGCCGAATACCTTGACATCTTACACCTTTCCTAGAGAAGGGTGTATTCGACATTTTACTTTGAATACAATATTCACAAGTATGTAAGATTTGGAATTTTAGACATTCTAAAGTTTCATATCTTACTAGTCTATTGATCTTATCAGCAGACATATGTCCAAAACTTGATGCCAGATCATTGTCAAATGATCTTCATCCTCTTATTGATCTATCAAGGTTTAATTTTCAGTGTTAGAAATCTTAATGAACCATTCATTAATTTTCTAATTTAGTAGAGTCCACTAGATGCCAGATTACTATCTGAAATATTTCCATCATAACTCTTTATGATAGTTCTATCTCAGAATTCATGTTTATTTCCAACATTTAGAAACAAACAATGAGTGTATTCTAATATCTAGGTCATAGAGGCATTCTCTAAGACTAAGGGCTCTCCCACTGAGAATATGAAGTCTATCTATCCAACAGAGATTGCTGCAACAATTACATCAATATCCATGTAGATGACTATTAAACCTTAAGATCAAATTTCTAATCTTCTAATATATATACATGCAACCAATTACAAGTGTCATTAGAAGATTGGGATACAATTATCAGAATTTATCTTATGAAATAAGTAAGTCAAAGTCAATGATTATATGTAGATTATTCCGATGCTCTATCTAAGTCCTTCACTAAGGATTTTAGACAAACTTGATAGTCATGCTATCAACACATCAACTTATTGCAGTATTGGCATTTATCCAACTCTTTGGATGTTATATGGAAGTCACAGAAGTACAATCATCTCTTTGACTTTCCTTCTCACATGGGTCTGACCCACGCTTCCTCTGTGCTCTCTTCATCTATAAACAACCATTGTTCAAGACAAAGAATCTCTTATGTTGAATTCAAAATATTTCAATACAAGAGCACTTCAACATTTATACGTGCTTCATTAAATTCATACAAAAATGATTATTATGAAGCTCGATGAATAACTTGAGTATAGATAGTAGAATGATGACACTCATCATATCTACATACATCTTAACTTTTGGGTTTAGGTAGGTGATAGACACAAATTATCGTAGGTCTAAAAGTATGTCTCACACAAGGCGGAGACAACCGAGGTCGCTGCGGTGACCCACAATAAAGTGTATTTAATCAACAATTAACCCACACTATAGATCAAGGAAATAGAAATAAATGTGGAGTTAAAATTTATTTTTAACTCTGCACAAAATGTACAGCAAGCAAGTATGCAAAGAGTTCGAACACAAGGAGCAAACATGGTAATCCAAATAAATGTGCACAAGTGAATGTGAGTGTGTCTACACTAAGCAAGCAAGCAAAGTTTTTTGTGGGTTTTTAAAAAAAATTAATTTTGTATTTTGATTTTTAATTTTCTGATTTTTATAATTTTATATTTTATATATTTTTTTCTTTTTATAATATTGGAATTTAAAGACAATGTAATAAAAGACAAGATAAAGAATTTATGAAAATGCGCAAAAATAATCAAAAATTCAGAAATAAAATATTTTTGACATTTTTAGGATTTTTTACTGTTTTTGTAATTTTTAGGTATTTTTCAAACTGTTTTTGATATTTTTAAATACTGAAATGAGGGAAAACAATGAAATATGTACTGGCTGTGAGTAAAATAGGAATTAAAATTAGCAAACGGCCACCAAAATTTTTCACACTAATTTTCAAATAAAGATAATGAAATATAGAACAAACAGGAACTGAGTTTGTGTTTTTCTGAGTTTTCTTTGATTTTATATATTTTTTTGAAGTTTTTAAGTATTTTCTAATTTTTAAGGTTTTCCTTTTGCAATTTTTAGTGATTTTTGGACTGACACTAAAGTAGGTTAAAATACACACTAGGGAATGTTTTTGGAATTTTTTGAGGTATTTTATTTTTTTTTGGCATTTTCTAAGCTAGACAGTGAATAAAAAGCATGTTTTTGATTTTTAATAAATATTAAAATGCAATAAAAATGCAATGCAAAAATATGGCGTCAAAATACAAGTTAACAGGATCTTGTACAAATTTTTGTGGAATTTTTGGAGTCAAAATGAAGGTCCAAGTAAATACGTTAAGCACACAAAAATTAAAGGCCTGGCAGGGACCTTTTAGCAAAAAGACAAAACTCCAGGGGTTTTTAGACAATTTTCCCAGAAAACTTTATACTGAATTAAATATGTTTGGACCAAAAAGCAATTACCAAACTTGCAGGACCTTTCGCGCAAAATACCCACCCAAGCACGTGCGATGCACGCGCTTGGGAGGGGCTAAAGTGTTATACTTCAAAAGGCGAGGGGCACAGTTACAAAAATGCCACAACTTTTATAACTGCTACTGAAAGTTTAAGTACTGAAACTAAATACGAAAAGTAGCCGGGGTCCCCTTGCAAAATGCCCAGCGCATGTGACGAGCACGTGCGCCAGGCGGGGACAAATACGCAATATTACAAAACGCAGGGGGGTCTTTAGTAAATTCTACAGACTAATTAAAGCGCAAATGAAAGTTTCAAGGTTTTCTAGAAATTACACAAAAACGTGGGGGCTTGGGCGCAAAATCCCCCACTAATCCACGTGGCGTGCGTGGATGCTCTCTGATGAGAGAAGATCGGACGGTGGGGCTTCCCTCAGACGCGGACGGTCCTGATCAAAGGGGAGGGGTGAGATCAACGGCAGCTGTAGCTTGCCCCCTCCTCCTCGTTCTGTTCTGCACAGGCGCGCGCGGGCAGCGACGGCGCGCGGGCGGCGTCGGCGTTCTTCTCCTGCGAGCCCGGGGTCCCCTCCAGGCGGTTAGGCGTCGAAGTTCGGGGTCCTGCGAGATGAAATGGCTCGAAAGCACGTCTCGGTCGGCTTGTTAAGTGCGTGACGGAAAGTGGTGGAGATGGCCGGAGCTCAAGAGCTCCGGCAACGCGGTTGGTTGCGGACTGGGGGTGGAAGCGAAAACAAAATGTCGAAACTAAAGCTACAGCTTCTGTAAATGAAACTATGCAAAGAAAAATGCAAGAAAAACAAACCTCAGGGCAGGAGATGCCCGAGATGGACCTCGACGGCAGCACGGCCGCCGGAGGTGGTGGAACGCATTTTCCGACCTTAGCCCCACCTCGACGAAGATGCTGAATCTCCCCTCTGTCACCGGGGACACTCGGCGAATGCTCGGAGGTTTTGGATTTGGCCAAAAAAATGGTTCAAAGAGAGGAGGAAGATGAGGGGTCCCTTTTGAGATGTGGTGGAGAGGCGATCTTCGAGGCGCGATCACGGGTGCGCCACGAAGATCTGGGTAGATCTATTAGGTCGGCGGGGATCTAGGATGTACAGTGAACAACTTTCATGAAGGAAGCAACTTCCCTCGAGCAACGCAATTGCAGCGAAAAAATCGAGAAACATGGGTCACGGGCACTCTGACATGAGACACGGGGCTAGGACCAGGGAGTTGACTGGCGGGTCAACTCCCCGAGTCACCTGGTTGGTCCACGTGGACCAACCAGAAAAATCCCTGGAAAAAATATTTCTAAAATCGATTAAAAATAGTAAACGTGTTATTTTAATTAGGTGATAAAATGAAAAGTGTTTATAATTCTATCTAGTATTTTATTCCAATTTTTAATTATTTTTATGAGTTATATTTTTACAAGTTTACTTTTTATCCCTATATAGGTATATTACCTATGTATTTTAGTATTTTATTTTTATTTTGTGTATTTTACTTTTATTATTTTTATTTCTTATTTTATAAAATCATAAAATACTTTTGTGCACATAAATATATTTTTATTTTATTTTTCTGATGTATTTTGTACATTTAATACAATAAAAGAATATATTATATAGGTATACATATAGGTATAATACCTGTATGATCTATATATGTTTATTTTTATTTTGAGTTTTCTTTAGGTTTTTATTCCAGTTTTAATGTACATAATTATTACAAGGAATATTTACATAATTATAAAAATATAAAAATACAAAAATAATGAATAAATAATAAATCGAATATTTTAAGTATACAATGGGGGTCCAAAACTCAACTTTTAAACTGTAGCTCCGCTAAATGCAAAACCACCGCCATTAAATAGCTTATTTTATTCTATATACAATTAAAGGTGAGTATGCTGCATTTGGAGTTATTGGTTGTGAGATACGGGTCTGGGAAGTTGGGATTCTGGATTTTTATTCAGACCATAACTTTTTATCTGTATATTATTTTTCAGTGAAATCAATTTTGTATTTTTCTTTATTTAATTATCTACAACTTTCATGTACAAGTTTCTTTATTTGATGTATAAAAAGTGGAACCAAAAATAGATCCCAAAATGAATAAAGAATGAATTAAATAATATAGGTATTTGACCCTTATCTCCCCCTACTTTATTCCTTGTCGACCTATTCATCAAGATGCCTAGGTCTCGGGGGTTTCGGGTCATAAAATATTTACAATATTTTATTCTTTCTCTTTTCTTTTATTTATTCTATAATTTTGGCTTTAATTACAGTATTTTATACACTATTTAGATGCACATGCGTGAATGCTAAGATGATGGAATTAATGCTATTTACAGGCATTTGCTAGGGTTTTAGGTGCCAAAATGATAGAATAAAGATGATGAAATGTGGATTCATCAGTAGGTATTCAAACATTTTGAATACGTCATCTCTTTCGAGCTACCATTCTGCATAATGCAGAGAAACATGTCATTCATGATTAAATGTCTAGAGCACATATGTATGCTAGAATATCTTCTTAGATTTTACAACGATTAATTTGACAATTGATGAATCTCAAATTCATTATATAATTATGTCAATATCATCCCATTCCATTAAATAAATCATATATTCTATGATGAATAATTATTTTAGAGGGTGGTATTACATACATACCAGTTTGCATGATATGTCAATCCAATTACATGAGCAGTCACATAGTACTCTTCAATTCATCTTTGTTTACACCGTAATGAAGAGAGAAGAAAATGATCAGTTTAAAAAAAGGAAGAAAGATAAAAGAGAAAGTTTTACATGACAGTATTGCTTCTTCAAATACCATGCCAATCACAAGAATTCTCAATGACTACATATCCTACCTTCTAAAGAAATTATGGATCACTAATATCTATTTCATCTCAATAAACAACCAAATCCAATTTATCCAATCCTAAATTTTAACAAATAGGCACCTTCTTTATTATTGCAAGTAATATTGAGGCAAAATGGGTATAGACGTCCATTAAGGAAATATGGCACCATGCATAAATATAATTAATGGCCAATGATTGGTTGGAATGATGGTGTAATTAGCCAACGTGGATGGTAAAAGTCTTAACCACCATTGTGGTGGAACGATTCCATATATGAAAAGGTGCCTAAGGGATGGCGCCAATGTGAAGAGATGTGCACGTCCAAATTAAGGGGACGTGTCTTTCCATTGCACGCAGCTATATAACTTGTATATAAACGACATGAAGGAGGGATTCAGGGGGTATGAAAAATTTCAGAGTTCGATTCTAAAGCATCCTTCACCATTCCATCTCCATTCGATTGCCTACCAATCCCACTCCAACCAATTCCGCCGTCATTTAATCTAGCAAAATCCCACCACCATAATTACTCATACATCGACGAAGTATCAAAGTGATCTCGTCGACTTGAGCATTCGGACCCCCAGTGAATCCGACTCCTGAGGCTCCACCTCAAGTGCCGCCAAAAATCATCCAACACCATAGAAGTCCGCCAACCATCAATTCCTTGGTCCCTCTGTGAATCCAACTCCAGAGGCTTCCTCCCGAGCCACCGACCATCATATTTTTATTTCGTTCTTATTTTATTACTTTATATTTTTACATCCATCTTATTTTGTTATCTCCTCTTTCGTGCAGGAATTTGTCAAAACTATCGCGACGATCCATATCTAACGGCGATTATCCTCGACTCTTGGAGAACCGGGACGTGACACGAGGTTTGAGCTCGATTCGCGGTTGTAATCGCATCCAACTCACCTCGCCAGGATATCCAATTTCGCGAAGAGTTAGCGCGTACGAGTCCATTTGGAAGTTGCCACATAGAAGGGGAGCGATCATCACTTATTGACCTGCACTATTGTCTTCTCCAAATTTCATCTCCATTTTTTGTTATTCAAACATTTTGCAAACTTATAAAAGTATTTTTTTATAAAGTGCAGAGTCTTCCTTTCCCTGTGGATTCGACCCTGACTTACCATATACTTTGCTTAGTACATAATATAGTTAAGTCCGGAAATTTATTTGTTTGAAGTGTATTTTTGTGGGTTCTCAACGACTATCCGATATAAAAATCGGGTACTTAAACTCTCAGAAATATGCCTCAACATTTTGGCGCCGTTGCCGGGGACAGGCAACTATTCGCGCTTTATAAAAAAATTTACATTTTACTTTTCACCGTCTTTCTTTCTTTTTTCTGCAGGGGACAAGTCGCATTGGAAAGGAGTCGCACCAAACATCAACGTGAAGTTAAAAAATATATATTCGGAGCGCTCTCGCGATAAGTTCTCTTTTCTTAGGCATAAATAGGATCTTTTATTTCTTTGTTTGCGCATATTATAAAAACATCAAAAAAATCAACTTCTTTTTCCGTATTGCATTGCATCTCCGTAGGATTTCTTCCCCATAGTCCCACCTTGCATTTAAAAAGACCATTTAATTGTTTGCCGACTAATCAAGATAAAAAATACATCTTAATCGGATTAAATTAAAGCGGTCATAAAAAGCCATAAAACAAAATTTTGTTTGCCAACTTGTTTGTTGTACCATTCTCACAATCGCACGCGCACGCGTACCCCTAGGAACAGAGTCCAAATCCTGCGATTCTTGATAATTTTCTGAAAACCATATTTCTTAGTATACTAGTCTCTGAGGTGTTTAACTAAGAAAGACGAGGGGTTTAAGATCCAAGTTGATCTAAGAAAGGCTCTAGCCTACTTACCCTCTGACTGGCCTCAGAACCAGAAGAACGGCATTGTGGTAATCATTGAATTATTCTGAACCGCTAGATATCCTAGGAAACGTAATCAACTTGTATTCTTGTCTACAAATCAACACTTAAAAAAACTAAAATATAAGCGTTGAGTGGGAATAAATAAATTGTTTGGTGTTTGATTTGTGTATGCTTGGCAGGAGGTCATTAAGGAATCCCCTTACTGATCCCCTAGAATTTGATCCATTCTATCCTCTAAAATCCAAAGTTAAGCCCAAGACAAAACCCATGGCTGGTGTACCACCTCCTCCCGATCCACTCACTATAATAATGCAGCAATTACAACAAATGGCAGAACGCCAAGAGCTGCAAGATGCCCAAGTTCGACAATTGGTAGCACATCAAGGGCTAAACAACCCACCACCAATACCTATACGAAATCACTACAATCCTGCTAATCATCAACTCGTATCAGTCATCCAACTTCCCGCAGAAGCGGGAAACTTTGAGATAAAACCTGCAACTATTTCCTTCCTCCCCAAATTCCGGGGAGAAGAGACCGAGGACCCTATAATGCAACTTCAGGATTTCGTAGCAGCTTGCGATACACTAAACACGGGGGAGGTAAACAAGGAACATGTTTACCTCCGAGCCTTCCCATTCTCCCTTCAACAAAAAGCGAGCCAATGGCTTCGTAGTTATGAAGTCCCAATTCGATCATGGACCGAGTTGAGAGAGGCATTCTTAAAGAAATATTTTCCCATTGGTAAAACCAATGCACTTAGGCATGCCATTTCTCACTTCACCCAAAAACCCGTAGAGCCAATCCATGAAGCTTGGGAAAGATTTAGAGATCTTTTACGTAAATGCTCACATCATGGAATCGAAAAATGGAAGCAAGTGCAAATATTTTATGAGGTCTTAACCGAATCATACAAGAGAGTTGTCGACAGCTCTTGCGGAGGCAACTACTTGAATAAGGATGAGAACTTTGTATGGCAATTATATGAGGATATGGCAGATAACTCCGTCACCAATTATTCTATAGAGCTCTATAATAGACATAAAAGATCAGTCCAAGCCATAGACTATGCAACAACAAATGGAGACACATCCTCGGACATTCAAATCATTGCTTCAAAGTTGGACAAAGTAGAGTTGATGGCCAAACAAGTGGATCAATTGACTAAAACCGTAGGGAATCTTGTATTAGAGAAAACTACCCCGTCAGTTTGCAAGGTAGCCCCTATTCCACAAACACCTATGGAACCAGAGATTTACCAACCATCTATCCCTTTAGATGAGCAAATTAATCCTGAAGCAATTAATTGGGAGCAAGGGAATCCTAATAGCAACCCCTATTCCTCCGCCTATAATCCAGGATGGAGGAACCATCCAAATTTTGCATGGAAGGCCCCAACAAATAATTCAGGATATCAAGTCACTCAACAAGGGTCAAATTAAAATCAATTCACACAACAAGTCCAACCACCACTACAACCCTTGACTACACCATCACAAGGACTTGCCTCTGATTATCGTGACTTGATGAAACTCATACAACAGCTGGCTCAGAACCAAGTTGAGGTTCAAAAGCAACTGGCTCAAAGCCAAGTTGAGGTCCAAAGACAATTGACCGAGATTCGTTCTCAAATACCACCTCAACCACAACTACCTGCTCAAACGGTACAAAATCCTAACAACTCACAAATCCTCCCTCCTGGCTTTTCACAACAACCTACTCGAGGACCCGTGAGCTTTAGAAATGCAGCTAGTACAAGCAAAAATGAGTCAAATGCATCTGCCAGTGCCATCCACTTGAGAAGTGGTCGCACCATAAGCACACCTCAAATATCGACCACACAAAACCATCAAACACATGAGAATGATTCGCCAATGCAAGACCAACCATCACCTACTACACAACCACCCTCTATATCCCCATCGCCAACCTTTACACAACCAACTATTCCATTTCCAGAGGCCCTGCGAAGAAAAGTGAAGAAACGACCTTCGACTCTGACTCCTGACTTGGAGAATTTATTCTCCAATGTTATCATACAAATCCCCCTCCTTAAGGCTATAGAACAAGTTCCTGCATATTCACGTTTCTTAAAAGAGAAATGCACTCCAAAAAGAAAACCGAGGGGAAAGAAAAAGAATGACCAACACGAGGAAGAGAGGCATGTGTTACCGCTCGCATCATCTAATGCCATCTCTCAACTCCTTCCCCTTAAAATGAAAGATCATGGGGCTCCATTAGTAAAGTGCATCATTGGAGACATGACCTTTGAGCGTACCCTACTTGATAATGGTGCTTCGATAAATCTCCTCCCAGCTGCCGTACTAAAATATTATGCACTAGGTCAGTTAAAACCTATTTATATGATTTTACAATTAGCTGACAGATCTGTAAAGAGGCCATTAGGAATACTAGAGGACGTTTTAGTCACAGTCCAAGGACATCAGTTCCCAGTCGACTTTATCGTACTAGATATGGACCCGGCTAAAACACTTGCTCAAACTCCTATTATACTCGGAAGACCATTCTTAGCCACTGCCAAGGCTCATTTTGACTATGAGGTTGGAAAAGTAGAATTCAAAGTCAATGGTGAGATTGTTCCTATCGATCTTGTCACCCCTACATTTCAAGAACACGATATTGAAGATTGTGGATGGATTGAGGAATGTTCGACAATTAAACAAATCATTGACGATTTAACTCCTTTAAACCTCGCTAGGGATCCTCTTGAGACGACTTTGACTTTAAATGATAAATTATTTGAAAGACAACATGTTTTAGTGGCCGAAACCCTTGATTCCATCAAGAATGAACCCTACGAACCGTTGACAGATTCAGATATCTTAGAACTAGACCAAGCATGGAATGAACTTGATGCTTTAATTTCTCCTGTCTCAGAAATGATTATGCCCATGCTAGAACCTCCTATTTCGGAATTACTACATAAACGGGAGGAAGATCTTACAATCACCGCACCCACCCACCGCATAAACTCAATAGAAGGTTCCCAAGAGACAATTCAGGTCTCCGTAGTTGAATTAAAACCTTTACCGAAGGACCTAAAATATGTGTTTCTATATGAAGAAAATAAGGCATACCCGGTATTAATCAATGCCCACTTGGAACTAGATCAAGAAAATAAATTAATGGAAGTTTTGAGAAAAAAATTCAAGGGCAATCGGTTGGACAATATCTGATCTCCGGGGAATAAGTCCGTCACTATGTACCCACCATATTTATTTGGAAGATAATGCAAAACCTTCTCGTGAAATGCAAAGGAGACTAAATCCAAATCTACAGGAAGTAGTCAAAAAGGAAATATGCAAATGGCTAGGTGCAGGGATCATCTACCCAATATCAGATAGTCGATGGGTCAACCCTTTACAAGTTGTACCGAAGAAATCTGATCTTACTGTAGTTACCAATGATCAGGGTAAAGAGATCCCCACTCGTACAACCACTTCGTGGAGGGTTTGTGTTGATTACAGGAAATTAAACCTTGCCACGAAGAAGGACCACTTCCCTCTCCCATTCATAGATCAAATTATTGAGAGACTCGCGGGGAGAGAATATTTTTGTTTTCTCGATGGTTACTCAGGTTATAATCAGGTAGCTATTGCACCCGAAGACCAAGAGAAAACAATATTTACATGTCCTTACGGTACATTTGCTTTTCGTCGGATACCCTTTGGGCTATGTAATGCGCCGGCTACCTTCCAACGATGTATGCTAGCCGTTTGCCGATATGGTGGGAGATTTTATGGAAGTATTTATGGATGATTTCTCTGTATTCGGTGATTCCTTTGATGAATGCCTTGGATTTCTTGATCGAGTATTGCAAAAATACATTGAGGTGAATCTAGTCTTATCGTGGGAAAAATCACATTTTATGGTCACCAAGGGCATTGTTCTAGGTCACATTGTCTCTAAAAAAGGAATGGAGGTTGACCCATCGAAAATTGAGACTATAACTCACCTCTCCCCACCTACATCACTCAAAGGTGTTCGATCTTTTCTAGGACATGTTGGCTTCTATAGAAGATTCATAAAGGATTTTTCAAAAATCGCTAAACTTCTTACTGAGTTACTCTCAAAGGATCGAGCTTTTGAATTTTCTGAAGATGCCCTTAGATCCTTTGAGACATTAAAAAGGTCTATCACTGAAGCACCAATTTTACAGTCCCCTGATTGGACCTTAGACTTTGAAATAATGTGTGATGCATCAGATTATGCAGTAGGAGCTGTACTAGGTCAAAGAAAAGATGGCAAACCAGTTGCCATCCATTACGCTAGCAGAACACTTGACGATGCACAAAAAAACTACACAGTCACTGAAAAGAATTGCTAGCAGTTGTCTTTGCACTTGAAAAATTTAGGTCATACCTACTGGGTTCACATGTAGTTGTTTACACTGACCACACCGCACTGCGCCACCTACTTTCCAAGAAAGATTCGAAACCACGATTGATTAGATGGGTACTCTTGCTACAAGAATTTGATATTGAAATCAAAGATAAGGCAGGAGCACAAAACGTTGTGGCCGACCATCTCTCCAGACTCCATGAGTCTGAAACCAAACAAACCGACCAACTCATTCCCATATAGGAAACCTTTCCTGATGAATCCATCCTTACAGTATCACAACTACCATGGTTTGCAGATATGGTAAACTACTTAGTCACATCTCGAATTCCTGATGATTGGCCTAAGGCAAAACGAGATAGGTTCATAGCCGACTCTCGATACTACCATTGGGAAGATCCTTTATTATTTAGGGAAGGGACTGACTGTATATGGAGACGTTGTATACCTGAGTCTGAAATTCCAAGTGTCCTATCTCATTGCCACACTTTTGGGTGTGGTGGACATCACTTTGGAAAACGTACAGCTGCAAAAGTACTCCAATGTGGTTTTTTCTGGCCTACTTTATTTAAGGATGCCCATGATTTCGTGAAATCATGCCCTACATGTCAAACTACAGGAACTATGACAAAAAGAGACATGATGCCTCTAAATCATATCCATGTAGTTGAAATTTTTGATGCATGGGGCGTTGACTTCATTGGTCCCTTCACTCAATCAAATGGTTACCTATATATCCTTCTTGCAGTCGACTACGTCTCCAGATGGGTCGAAGCCATACCTACTCGCGCTGCCGATAGCGCAACAGTAATCAAGTTCTTGAATGATTTATTTGTTCGCTTCGGCATACCTAAGGTCATTATAAGTGATGGGGGTTCGCATTTCATTAATAACTCTGTGCGAAAACTAACGAAGAATAATGGAATTGAACATCGCGTTTCTACCGCTTATCATCCTCAAACTAATGGCTTAGCTGAAGTCTCTAATCGAGAAATAAAAACCATTCTGCAGAAAATTGTTCGTTCTGATCGCAAAGACTGGTCCCAACACCTTAATATAGCAGAAGAGAAAACCAAGAGAATCATTGTGGTAATATTCTCTTCTCATGCCATCTATATTTTTCTACTATTCAACAAAATTATTTTATAATGAACATTTATTCTATATTATACCACACATATCCATACACTGAAATCTGAGCAAAGTCATATCCTCCAAATAAGCCTAAACCTAAATATTTCTCAAATCAACCTATTATTTTTCTTGCTGGCCAGTTGGAGGAAGTAAGGTTGAGTGTTAAACTAATTATGAAGTTGGAGTTTGTGAGAATACTCTGAGCCCCCATCTCAGGCATTTCCTGGCTTAGTGTATTAGAGCTAGAGGTTTGTGGATGAAAGCACTTGGTCAATTCAGTACATTTGACACTTGAGTCCATCCTCATGTCTAATGACATTATTGATGCTGGGTATATTTCATCTGAGTCGAGCAAGTCTCTACATTAAGTCATGTCTTGAGGACACTTGAGATGACTAAGCATTATAGGAAGAGATTCATTTCCAATCTCAAACTTTATTATTAAAACCAACTGAGGTCATGGTCTACTTATATGTCAATAATAGAGTTTTGAGACTATTCATTTACATTTGCTAGGGACTAGCAAATCTTAAGCATGGGGGTATGATGAATCTCAAATTCATTACATAATTATGTCAATATCATCCCATTCCATTAAATAAATCATATATTCTATGATGAATAATTATTTTAGAGGGTGGTATTACATACATACCAGTTTGCATGATATGTCAATCCAATTACATGAGCAGTCACATAGTACTCTTCAATTCATCTTTGTTTACACCGTAATGAAGAGAGAAGAAAATGTTCAGTTTAAAAAAAGGAAGAAAGATAAAAGAGCAAGTTTTACATGACAGTATTGCTTCTTCAAATACCATGCCAATCACAAGAATTCTCAATGACTACATATCCTACCTTCTAAAGAAATTATGGATCACTAATATCTATTTCATCTCAATAAACAACCAAATCCAATTTATCCAATCCTAAATTTTAACAAATAGGCACCTTCTTTATTATTGCAAGTAATATTGAGGCAAAATGGGTATAGACGTCCATTAAGGAAATATGGCACCATGCATAAATATAATTAATGGCCAATGATTGGTTGGAATGATGGTGTAATTAGCCAACGTGGATGGTAAAAGTCTTAACCACCATTGCGGTGGAACGATTCCATATATGAAAAGGTGCCTAAGGGATGGCGCCAATGTGAAGAGATGTGCACGTCCAAATTAAGGGGACGTGTCTTTCCATTGCACGCAGCTATATAACTTGTATATAAACGACATGATGGAGGGATTCAGGGGGTATGAAAAATTTCAGAGTTCGATTCTAAAGCATCCTTCACCATTCCATCTCCATTCGATTGCCTACCAATCCCACTCCAACCAATTCCGCCGTCATTTAATCTAGCAAAATCCCACCACCATAATTACCCATACATCGACGAAGTATCAAAGTGATCTCGTCGACTTGAGCATTCAGACCCCCAGTGAATCCGACTCCTGAGGCTCCACCCCGAGTGCCGCCAAAAATCATCCAACACCATAGAAGTCCGCCAACCATCAATTCCTCGGTCCCTCTGTGAATCCAACTCCAGAGGCTTCCTCCCGAGCCACCGACCATCATATTTTTATTTCGTTCTTATTTTATTACTTTATATTTTTACATCCATCTTATTTGTTATCTCCTCTTTCGTGCAGGAATTTGTCAAAACTATCGCGACGATCCATATCTAACGGCGATTATCCTCGTCTCTTGGAGAACCGGGACGTGACACGAGGTTTGAGCTCGATTCGCGGTTGTAATCGCATCCAACTCACCTCGCCAGGATATCCAATTTCGCGAAGAGTTAGCGCGTACGAGTCCATTTGGAAGTTGCCGCATAGAATGGGAGCGATCATCACTTATTGACCTGCACTATTGTCTTCTCCAAATTTCATCTCCATTTTTTGTTATTCAAACATTTCGCAAACTTATAAAAGTATTTTTTTATAAAGTGCAGAATCTTCCTTTCCCTGTGGATTCGACCCTGACTTACCATATACTTTGCTTAGTGCATAATATAGTTAAGTCCGGAAATTTATTTGTTTGAAGTGTATTTTTGTGGTTCTCAACGACTATCCGATATAAAAATCGGGTACTTAAACTCTCAGAAATACGCCTCAACAACAATTGCGATCATCATCAACATGTCACTTTCAAAGTACACTCGATGAAAGATCAAGATTATAGAGACATACAAATCCTAAGGTGATGTTTGTCTTATTTAATTGTCATTCCTCATTATGTTGAGGAAACTTGCACATTGCAACCACATACATTGTGTGTCCAATTGCAAGTACAATATCTGGATCATGAGTCCAATTCATGATATTTTACTGGTTATCATTGAGTATAACATTGAGTGGGTTTAATGAAGGATTATCTGAAATAAGAAATTTGCATAAATGTATATTTATATATATATATACATATTTTACTTTGATTTAGGAATTTTTATATCAAAGTTGTCTTGCCTTGTCAACAATGAAAGTTCATTCCCTTAATTACTTTCAATGTAAGAGATATTCTTACCATTATATCTCTAGCAAGATCTGGGATCTCCTTTCTTATATTTGTCACATCCCAATAATATGAGAACCTGCGAATCCAATAAAAAGAAGCGGGAGCACATTCCGCCTTGCAAGTCCAACTTGCATTTCCCAATTCGGTCTTTAACATCCAGGCCCATCACCCCTAAGATGATGTTGACCCGTCATTAATTGAACCAACTGTCAACAGGCTTAATACTCGCTATACGCAATCCAATATCGCCCTAATAATATGAGGACCCAATATTTGGATCACTACGTATACGGCCTTACTCTTTCGAGAAGCAAAGAACCCGATCCAAATAAATCATATACAGGATCTGTCACTTCGGACAGGCGTCTCCTACATACAACATCTGACGACGAAATCCTTTGCCTTGAAGGGAGACCATGGATGTAACTTATTTGATCCTCCACCTCATATTCAAATTGTAATAATTAATTATCGTGAATCATATTCACACAATTAATTCTTCCAAGGGAATTACACATCTATTTATAATAGAGTATTTATTGGATATAATTAATGTAATCATATTTTATTAATCATTAATCCAATCATCAATCAACAAACCTGATTATTACTTAAATAGTAGGTATAATCTCAAAGTATGTATTATTCAAATTTTAATAATTAGAAAAATACACTTTGACTTCTCCAGCATTATCGAGTCTCTACCCGTTGTCATGGCCAGTACCGACAAGAGTGGGGCGGGCCACATACGTTGCAACCCGCAACCCCAATGCTCTCCGACTAGGCACCATATCCACCTCAGGAAAGGATAATGCCAGATATATCATTATGTACTTTGAAATGCTCATCGGTTTTTCAACCGAAATTATACCATATAATATACATCAAAATAATTTGATAATATTATAAGGAGATTTGCTAAATAAATCCCCAATCCTACTCAAGCAAGACGATTTTTCATGTAAAAGTTGTCCTACAACTATTGTAGGATAAACTAAGGTTTTTCATGAAATCAATGTTGGTTGATGATTTCATGTCAACCAATGATCAAGATCAACTATCTTATCATAATGGTTTAGGCAAATGTCATTCAATGAAACAATTATCTTTTTAAATATTTTACAAATATTTATCATTAATTATTTCAGAAAATTAACAACTATATTCATCATCATATTTGAATGACTTATCACAAGGTTAATGATCAAAAGATGTCAATTTCCAGCAGTAACACCCAATCACTAAAATTAACTTATCTTGATCAATTTAAATCTAAAAAATGAAAAATCAGTTTCCTAAGATTGTCAATTTGATTTATTAAAGAACCAAGTGATAATTCATGCATTTTGAGGTGGATCAAAATAGTAATTAACTCATTAATCACGTTTAGATCCGCAGTTCCCGCAACAGTGAATATATGCATATTCAAAAGGTCATATCTTGAGCAAAAGAAATTCAAATTTCATAAACTCAGATCCTATAGTTTCCTTAATTAATGGGGAACAAAATTCAATTTAAAATTTTGTGTTTAAATAATTTAAACAGTACTGAAAATTTCAATTAGAGAAAGGTGCGAAAATTGAAATGCAACAAAAAATTTCGCAGCCCTTTCAAACCCAAGTCGTCCTAGGACTGTGGATCATATACAAAACCTTATTCGACCTAAGGCTCTGATACAACTTGAAGGATATTGAGAATCCTTAAGCGCATCACGGAAGCGTGTTGATCGCATCGTATGCGATCGGGGCGACTAGTCGCACTAGTCGCTAGATGCGGCGAAAATTAAATTTTTTAATCTAGTGATGAAACCACATGATCAAGCACATTTCTCGGATCGTTTCATCAAACCACAAAGTATAAGGAATACCTCTTGGAGCGTGGTTGTAATCGTGAGATTTCAAACAAGAGATCATCCTGTCTTAAGTCCGATCTACGAAGAACGCACTTGCAGGCATGATGATGAGACGCGAACCTCCCGCAATCCTCGATGAAGATCCAAGCAATAAATCCCCTGATTTCGTCCAACGAAATCCGTCATCTTCCTTTAGAGAAAGCAATCCCAAAGAAGAAGGAGATCCTCGAGTCGTCGAAGGCAAAGGCGAGAGTCTCCCTTTCTCAATACAAAGTGGACGGTCATCCTTGAAGAAGAGAAAGAGAGAGGGCGAGAATGAGAGAGAGAGAGAGTAGTAGGCTTCTACAACTCTAAAAATAATGTACCATGAAAGGCTAGGTTAGCCCTCCTTTTATATTAGTTTAGGATCCAATGGATCTCAATCCATGGGACACATAGATCCAAAAGCCATGGTGATATATGCATTAATCAATGACCAAGATTGTCGTTGGCTAAAAACCAACAACATTAATTTATATTTAAATTAAATATATATTGCAACATTATCAATACAATTTAGTTTAATAAAAATTAATTATCAAGAGATAATAATATAATGAAGGGGAGATAACCAATTTCCTCCTAAAATTGAGGGGGCGTCACCTTTGACTATGTCATTGGTGACGCCACCTCATTTGGAGGTTATTTTTTTCCCTTTTATTTTGTATTATTATTTCTCAATGTATTATTAAAATATCCATCAAATTAATTCCAAATTAATTTGTGAATATTTCAATCATACCATTGATAAATATGTGAATCATATTGACAACCCAAACTAATTTGTAAATTGCATTTCTAATTAATTAATTAATGTGAATCCAATCCACATTAATAATTAACAAATTCTATTTATAAAATTTCTCTCTCTTCAATATATGTATATTATAAATCATATTTATAATACACAAATATCATGGATAGTATTATCCATATTCTCCAATCCTTGATAATTAAATCCCATTTAATTATCTTGGATAATTATTCTCACAATATGAATCTCATTCATATTATGCTTGATAAATAAATCTCGTTTAATCATCTAGTCCTTCTTGCTTGGATATGTAGTTCATCAAATGAATTATTCTTGAACCCCTTCAAGAATAACGTGCTTTCTCCGTAGATACTTGGAGATAAGGATAGGACGATTGTATTGTTCCACATATAGTGACTTGGATATTGAGATCTCATCTCAAATCCAGATCTTGCGTACCTCCCATAGATGCATCAAGAGGTCGGTCAGATATCAGCCTATGTGAGAAAGGATTGACATCTCCTACTCAGGCTGGAGATCATCTCTTAATAATCATTTGACGGTGCTTGATGAGTCCTCTATCTGACTTCTTAGATATTCATCCAAACACCAGCCTCTATGATTCATTTAATGAATCAACAGCTATATGATCATTAAGACGGCCATGGTACATAACCTAATTGTACAGAGGGACCTTTTATGCAAATTATTTATTCTTCATTTCAAATCAAGAAATGATATGTGCAATAACATTTATTGCATAATGGCTCGCCGTGGGCTCGCATGTCTAACATTTTGTTCAACTTTTGAGAAAAATTTTCAATCATAGGTAACAAGCTTATAGATTTCAATTTTTTGTGCTAGGGGAAATCTCAAATAAGTAATTTATCGAGAACGACGGGAAGTCTCTAAGGGTGTATTTGGTTCGTGGGTTATCTGGGGGAGGATAATCCATTTTTGTGTTTGTGTATTTGGTTGGTGGGTTAAGGGTTGGGAGGGTTTGTATGATGTGATTGTATTGAAATTTGAAAAAGTTGGTAGTTATTATGATATGATTTATTTAAAATTTGAAAAAGTGGGTAGTTGTTGTAATGTGATTGTATTGAAGTTTGGAATAGTGAGTAGAAGTTGAGTATTTTACTATTTTTAGATGATATGATGGTATATTATATATTTTTTTGATGGAAAGAAAGTGGACCCCATTAGTGGGTTAGAAATAGGGGTTTTGGATGGTAACCCACCCAAAGTGAGGGTAACCCCCCAATCGAACGCCACCTAAGGACCCATTCGATTGGGGTTACCCCCCCCCCCCCCCCAATTTGGACAGGTTACCCCTCAAACCCTACATTCATAACCCACTAGCGAGTTTCACGTCCTTCCCATCAAAAAAATATATTATAACATCATATCATCTAAAAATCATAAAATACTCAACTTCTATTCATTGTTCCAAACTTCAATACACTCACATCTCAACAACTACCTACTTTTTCAAATTTGAATACAATCATATCAATATAGCTATCAACTTTTTCAAATTTCAATACAATCACATCACACAAACCCTCTCAACCCTCAACCCACCAACCAAACACAAAAACGGGTTGTCCTCCCCCGGATAACCATGAATCAAACGCACCCTAAGGGCATATTTGATTGCCAGGGTACATCGGGCTACCTTGACATACCTCTAGCTCCAACCCTGCATTTCTGGGTTGGGATTGCTTATATTGACTCTACAATTTCTTAGGTATAATATTTTCTAACCATATTCAAATAAACTTATTAACATAAAAAATATATTATAATCACTAAAAAATTAATATAACATATCATCATTGTCACATCACATCACAATTATCATTCCAACCCTCCAAACATCTACTATTTATAGGAGAACCAACCCGGTAAGCAAACATCGGAGAAAGGTTTCCTCCAAAATGGATAAGTTTAAACAATAAAGGGATGATTTGGATTTTTAAAATTTTGGGAGAAATATTGGCTTCCCTATCGGACGGCCCTCGGAGGGGGATATAGGCCAGGAGAGAGATGTGTGATCCAAATTGCCTTCCCTCTCTCTTGTGTCTCTCTTATCCACAAACTCCCACCCAAACTTTAGCTGCACCCATCCTATCGGCCAGAAGCTCTCACAGACGCACAGCCAGCCATGGTGGCCTCGACCATGAGCTTCTCCATGCCCAACTCCCATCTCCACGGCCACTCACCAAAGCTGGGCAAGCCCCTGCTGCTCAACACTACAAGTGTAAGCCCCTCTTCTTCTCTTCACCGTCTTCTGCCCCTGTTTGTTCCATAGGTATATATCGTCCCTTTTTCCTTTCTTCTATCTCCAGCTCACGAGATTTGGTGGCTCCAGTTGGAACACAGGCCTCCCACTGCAGGTATATGTCCCATTACCCATCGAGAACTACTCGTTACCACAATCGCCAAGTTATTCTTTAATACAGGAGCCTGTATTCCTCCATGTGTAGATGGCAGGGAAGAGATCGGAGGCGCAGCAGCATTGGAGGGTGAATGCCTTCCCGGATTGGCATTCTGTTGCCAGCATACCACCTCTCATGGCTGTAATGATAGAGCATGTGGCTGGACAGAGAGATTACGTGGTGCACAAGTCCTTGTGGCACTTGAATGATGAGACCATGAAGAACATATGTAAGTCGCTCTATATTCGCTCCGATTCCTCGGTTTTTTTTCTATCGCGATGAAGGATTTGCTGAATTGTTGCTCTTTCCCTTTCTGCGTGGTGGATTTAGATACAATGTACATCATGTTCACTGTCTGGGGATGCTGCTTCTTTGGCTCCACCAAAGTAATTAACCACCATCTGTAAATCTCTTAGCTTAGACTGGTTTCACAATGGAGTGTGATACTGATAATGATGAGTGGAAATCTTGTTCAGGATCCGTTTTATGACGGCGAGCAGTACAGGAAAGACGGAGGAGATGGAACAGTTCACTGGATTTATGAGAAGGTTGGTTTCAATTTTTTCCGACTAAAGAAGAGTTCTGATTGTTCTCTTTTTAATTTAACTTGAATTATCTTCCATTGCACTAAAAAGAAGTTGATTAAAAACTTGCACCACTATTTAGGTGGATTGAATGATGTATATGATCATCTCTCTCAGATTATGACCCAAATTCGATATGTTTGGAAGCAAAGAATTTATGTAGTCCTTTAATAATTAAATGTCGGGTTTTGGTACAGCAAGAAGACATCGAAGAGGCGGCGAGAGCGGAGCTGTGGAGGGAGGAGCTGATAGAAGAGATCGAGCTCAAGGTAGGAGGGCTGCGGGAGCTCCAAGAGGCTTCCAAGGAAGAGCTCGTCAAGTGATGTCAAAGATGAAGCTTTTAGAAGAGCGAATGTCATCGCGAAGTTCGATTTGGATAACAGGTTGAAAGGCAAAAGAACATCGAATACAAACATGTATATAGGTATCAATTGCTACTGAACTTAATGCAGTGGAAATTATCAGAGAAATTGTATCAAGAGATTTCATTCCATTCAGGAAAAAGGGAAAAGATAATTTCATATAGCAAGCATTCTATCGGGCAGTTGACAAATGTTGCTTGACTGCAACGATACATGAAACTTTAATGCTTGTGTGTATTTTGATGTGTTTGATCGTATGAGACCTTGTTAAAAGAGAATCCAGTATTTGAAGGGAGAGCGAACTACTCCAATTCGGTGCGCGAAGCACGGGGAAGAGAGTTCGAAACATGCGAACGGCACTGCTCAGAATGGTGTGCCCCACACAGACATCTGATAGTGGATGATGAGCAACCACTGTGGTCAAACCACACCAGAGGATGTTGTGCCTTCACACAACCATAGGATGCACGACCAGGAGCGATGGGGTCAGAGCCTTAGCTTTGGTCAGGTGACTGATTGGAGATGAGAGGATGTAGAGGTAGAAGATGAAGGCGAAGAGGGAGAAGACGAGATTATTTGGTCGAGGAGTTGGGTTCAATAAAGATAAAAGGGAAGAAGAAGGGGGCAATCGATCAGAGAAGTGGAGGTAGCAGAGGATTGAATAGCAGAGAAGAGAAGATAAAAGGAGGAAAGGAAGAAGAAGAAGAAGAAAGAGTTAGGGTAGAGGAGGTCTTCGTTGGTGAGGGAGCGTGGGCATGGTCGTGGAAGGAGATAGAGTTGACCCACCTGGGTCAATTTTATGGCTTAGATGGCGCGAACTGGCTGGAAGGAAGATTGACGGGAAGTGACCTTATTATGATATGATTGTATTGAAATTTGAAAAAATTGATAGTTATTATGATGTGATTGTATTGAAGTTTGGAGTAGTGAGTACAAATTTTGTATTTTATTATTTTTACATTATATGATGATATAATATATATTTTTTATGAAAAAAGAATGAGCCCCACTAGTGGGTTAGAAATATGAGTTTTCGGAGGTAACTCATCCAAAGTGGGGGTATCCCCCTAACCAAATGCCCCCTAAGGGCCCGTTCGGTTCGGGAATAAGCAGGAATAAGGATGGGGAATAAGGAGAATAAGGGTCTATTCTTTATTCGGCTGGATGATAGGAATAAGGAGAATAAGGTAAAGTAACGGTAGGTAAGGTGTGATAAAAATATGAATAAGAGTGAAATAAGATAGAACGAGGAAGAATAATCGTACCATAGAAAATCGTGTCCAAAGGAGAATAGGCCCCTTATTCCGGGGCCTATTCTCCAAGCGAACAGGCCCTAAGGGTGCGTTCGGATTGGGGGTTACCCCTCACTTTGGGTGGGTAACCCCCCAAAACCCCCATTTCTAACCCACTAGTGGGGCACACTCACTTCCTATCAAAAAATATATATATTATACCATCATATCATCTAAAAATCATAAAATACTCAACTTCTACTCACTATTCCAAACTTCAATACAATCACATCACAACAACCACCTACTTTTTCAAATTCAATACAATCATATCATACTAACTATCAACTTTTTCAAATTCCAATAGAATCACATCACACAAACCCTCCCAACCCTTAACCCACCAACCAAACACACTAAAACAAAAACGGGTTACCCACCCCCAGATAACCCCCAGAAAACCCACCAACCAAACGCACTCTAAGGGTTCGCCTTCTTGAGCACCAGTCCCACCACGGTCTTCATGTCATGCCCCGTAGAAACGTAATTAACATAAGAATGGAGGTGCACAAGTGTACTAAGATTTTTCTTAACCGAACCATAGTTTGTATAAATAATGGTTCAGCTCATTTAATAGATAGTTAAGCTAATGGAGGATCACAACCATTATGGTGTAGGAAAGTAGGAGCATAAATGATATCTTTAAAAAAGTAAGGGTATAATTGTAATTGCAAAATCTCAGAGGTGTATAACGCTAAAAACCCTATTGTTTTTCGTGTATTTTAAAAAAAGTTGATATGTTATGTTAACTTTTCAAAATATTTGATAATACTTATCTATACTATATATTAAGCAGGGGATCTTGGCCCCTCTTCTAATAATTTTTGTCCTCAAAATTCCCATTATACCCTTGCCAGTGCCATCTACCGCCCGTGCACATTCCCCCAGCTCTTCTGTTGCCCTTACCTATCATGTGTTCCCCTGCCCTCGGTGCATATCTACACCAACCCTCTCCCAAGTGTACACGCTTCTTCTCCTCCTCGCTACGACCGCCCCAACAAGGCCGACATGTTCATCTCTTCTTCCCTGAGGGACGCATCGTCTAGCGACAACCACCCAGAGGATCTTCGATTGACGAGCAAGTCACTGACAGACCACACATTCTACGAGTGATAGGCCGAATGTGATAAACAAGAATCCTTGATCTAGAGTTTGTGTGGGTTGATTAAGTGAAACAATAGGATTTAAGGAGCTCTTTTGCTCAGATATTCTAACGTTTGATTTGTTTGTAGCCTAGAGATGAACTAAATGTTCTTCGAAATGTTGAGCTTTGATCCAAGATACATCATAAGCTCATTATGCATTTAGTGTTAGAATATAAGCCATGGTGCAGAAGGTTCATGAGCCCGTGCGCTACCTAATTAACCTAACTACAGTATAAGAGATTTAGCTTTCGATCTTATCGAGTCTATTTGTGTTAGCTAATCGTTATCATCAAACTGATGAGGATTCTATAACACCAGTAGCGATTGCGATGCTTGATCCTGATGTCGATAGATAATGGATTGGTGGGTATAATATGTTAATAACTTATTAGCAAATTGATCAGAGCTACATTTTGGACTGCAGGATTGATTATAGCTTCAATGCTATTGATCTTGTGGGATATTGAGAATATGCACAGTTCTGCAGTCAAGTTCAGATCTGATGCAACCAATATGATAACTATAGTGAATTCAAACAAGGAGACAATGGATACTATCAGTTGTTGCAAAATTACAAACAAAAGATACGGAAAAAAAGAATTTTTTTTCGCATAAAGCCGAATTTGACGTAGTGACAGGGAATCATTCAGATTACAATTTTCCAACATCTCAAGAGGAAACAATTCAAAAAATTATATTCCAAGTACAAATATACATCGCACTCAAAGCAATATACAAGTTCAATGTTGCAATTTGATTGTTTTTCTTGGTTATTTTCTTGTGGACTGCCATCTGACGAATATGTGAAAAGCTATAACTTTTTCATGTATGACATTGTTGCTCGAATTATAACCAGTGGCGGTGCAAGTATGGGAGTTCGCACGATGCTGATCTTAGGCCTTGTGCCTACATGGTTTTAAGCTCTGTAGTATGTGTGTCATTTGGATTAATAACGACTGATTATATAGTGGATACTTTAGATGCTACACTCGAGGCGAAAGTGCTTACTGCTTACCTTCTCAAATCCAATTTGCTGCAATCGCCAGCAAATGCAGCCACTTCAAGAACGTGCATTGCTACTAAGAAACTATCGAGCATTACAAGAATCGAGGGCATCATGGGCCTATCTTCAGGCTTTTCTTGAACACATGATAGTGACATATGAATGCGTCTTTGAGTCGCGTCTTTTTTTAATTTCCTTTTCTCGAGATTATAGCAGTAGAAATAGGGGGAATGAAGTAACTAGAAAGAATTGATTCACGAACTTGTGTATCTGATCTCCGTATTTTATCTAAGACCTAATAGAGTAGGTTATTAATAGCAATGGACAACTCTATTTGGAATAAGTTTATACAAGAAAACATTAACATCATTCTCTACTTTCAATCACCTACCCTCTTGATTTTGTTGCATTTGAGAACAAAAAGATGAGGTCCTTTTTATTACATTTCAAAAATAAAAATTATAAATAAAAATCAAGGCATAGTTGGGAACTCTATGCACGAAAAATACAAAGAAAAAAATAAAACAAAGGAATGAATAATACATTGCGGTATGCTTGGTTAGACGGAAACACGTGAAAAATAATTATTATAAATTTATTTATTTAACATTAATTATACAAAGTATGTAGAATAAATCATAAAAAATTATACATAGCTATACATAATCGGGAATAATGGGGCTTCTCCCGACCCATTTTTCAGCATTTTTTATTTTTTTTGCAAAATATAACCATGTATATTCATCTATATATCCCTCATATATGTCATTCGAAATTCGTCAGAAACAAAGACTCATATACCCTCTATCTAGAACAGGTCGATTACATCATGTTTAGACTGTTAAAACTACATGTTCTAAATGAAGGACATATGAGTTTCTATTTCTAACAAAATTCGAATGACATATAAGAGGGATATATAGATGAATATACATGATGATATTTTGTGAAACAAAAAATAAAAAAAATGTCGGAAAATAAGGCGGGGGCAGCTCATTATTCCCTTTTATCATGCTATATATTTCCGACGCAGAGCCCATGTCAATTAGTAAATGCTAAAAAAGTGACATACAAACACATCATTTTCATTTTATTTTTGGAACTATAATTTTGAATTAGATGTGAATATTCACATATATGCAAAAAAAAATATTTCTTAAACCCTATAAAAAATGTACTTACATAAACCGGATCCAGATGGGAACTAAATAATGACAAATATTTTATACATTCTTGTGAATATATTTGTATTTCATAAGTCACACATGGAAGAAATATACTAAACGTCTTATTTCATAACGATTTTGTCAAATGCCATAAAATATTGTATAAATTTATCTTATAAAACTGTATTACATGCCAGTAAAAAATAAATATGTAATTATATTATATATTAAAAAATTAATATTTAGTAGATTAACAAACATTTACAAATGTGAAGTGAAAATTATATATATAAACAAATAGACAATTATATAGGAAATATTTCCAATGGGTGCATCGAAAGCCCGCCATCCTAACCATCCATAGTCAATCTGATGGTTATCATTAATGGCTCGTTATCTATATTTTTAAATGTCGAAAAACGCATTATGGTCATTTTGGTATATTCTATATTTAGAATGCAACAAAATATCTCCTAAATTATCTCACATCTCTCTCCTGACTCTCTCTCTCTCGACGACGACTCTCTCTCTCTCCTGTCTCTCTCTCTCGACGACGGCATGTGGGAGGAGGCTGCTCCGACGTCCTCCATCGCCACCCCAACAGATCACGTTCACCTACGTCGCGGAGATCATTGAAGACGGCATGTGAGAGGAGGCTGGTCCATTCCACAGGTTCAAACGTCGGAGATCGTGCTGGTGGATGTGAAGGTAAGCGGGGAGGGGAGGAGGTTGAAGGAGTGCGTGAATGGAGGTGTGTGGGCGGAGGAGGACGTGCATGGAGGAGGTGGGACGTGGAGGAGAAGGGCGGAGGAGGTGCGGGTAGAGAGGATGCTGGAGATGGAGGGTGTGCCCAGGTTTTTACAATATAATGACCTATTTTGCAATCTCGAGTTTTTTTTACAATCTCAGATCGTATTTTACAATAGCATATCATCTTTTTACAAATTTGAGACTGTTTTTTCACATTTATACACGTGGAGGAGGTGGATCATGGAGGAGACGGTTGAAGGAGTGCGTGAATGGAGGTGTGTGGGCGGAGGAGGACGTGCATGGAGGAGGTGGGTCGTGGAGGAGAAGGACGGAGGAGGTGCGGGTAGAGAGGATGCTGGAGATGGAGGGCGTGCCTAGGTTTTTACAATATAATGACCTATTTTGCAATCTCGAGTGTTTTTTTACAATCCCAGATCGTATTTTACAATATAAATGACCTATTTTGCAATCTCAGACTGTTTTGCAATCTCGAATTTTTTTTTACAATCTCATATCGTATTTTACAATTGCATGTCATTTTTTTACTAAATGTGATCTTATTATACAATGCAGGATGCAAAATTACAACAGGGATTTGAATTTTACAAAGATGCTTGGCATTTGTGAAAAACGCACATAATAGGATCTGATGGATTTACAATCTTCATACAGATTTTACAAAACATCCATGATATTTTACAATAGTGTTACAATTATTATAATATAATTATTACTAATTGTGATTTTATTTTACAATGCAGGATGCAGTTTTACAATATCAAGGGGAATTTTATAAAAAAATCTGTTATTCTACATTGCGCGAAAATGCTACCGTGTTGGCAAAAATTCAGTAACTAAAAGGGAACAAAAAATACCAAATAAGACACGCTAAAAATGGAAAAATATAAAGACGAAATAAATTTCAAATTCGAAATTAAATTCAAATTTAAAACGAAAATGTATGGACTAAAATACCCTTTTGGATGAAGAACCACTAGATCGAGATCTAACGGATCTCGTGATGGGCATTCCATACACCCAGGAAAGGTGCACCTCATTGGAAGTGCCCTCTATTATATATACAAACAAATATATACATATATAAAAACTATAGAAGTGGAGATAGAAAGTAAATTTAATAAGAATATATTTAAACATGTTTGCATTTCAAAATTTGAACACCGGTAAATAACTGTCCTAATATAAATATAATGTCCATCACATATATATACAATATAAATTTGTCATGTATAATGCAATTCTCCGTGCTTTGCGCGGGGTGTACACTAGTTACCATTAAATAATAGGAATTGATATGCTTTTCATTCACATGGTCATTTAATTTAGAAGTTTTATCTACGTTAGAAATATGTATAATTTCAGAAAGAAAAAAAAACAATCCAACCGGTTGATTAAAATGTATAAAAGAAAAGGTAATTTAGAATAAATCAGCATTGATCAATAAAAAGTCAAATACTAAAAACTTATCATTAATGGTTTTCACTTAAATTATCAATTACCTTGAAAGAAATCGATCTATACAGTTATATCTTCAAAATATGTAAAAATAGTTAAGGATAAGTATATCAACGAACAAATATAATTAATAAACAAGACAGATTTGAATGCGATATACATGGACCATATCGAATATTCGTAATGCTGGATCAGTTATAAGTTATTTTTTGTCAGCGATTAAATTTAATATTTTTTTAGTATGGTATTAAAATGGAAAATGGTATACGATCTTCGTAAATTTTAGTAAAAGGTAACAAGATGTATTTTTATATTTTCTACATTAACAAAATAAAAAATAAAATAAAATAACTTATTGAATCCATGTATTTTTAGATTTTCTACATTAACATAATATAATAAAATAGATGATTGAATCCATGGACTATAATACAGATGAGCATTTGATCGGAGCAATGCGGATAATGCAGGGCCCTAGTCTGCCATCATGGTAGGAATGCAAACAGCCCGATGCGGATATAAATATTATCATATCCTTACATAAAATATGAAACAGATGCAGATATAAATATTGACGAACAGTAAAAATATATATCATTCGTTTCTGATAAAGGTCAGGTTCTATATTCTTGGATAATTCCTATGAAGGGTCTTAGGCATGTGGTTTAAAAAACTACACCGGACCGACCGGTTGGACCAAGAACTAGCTTCAACCCGATCGGTTCGATCGGTTTTTTTGTAATTAATTTTAAAAAATAAATCACAAAAATAGGTCCGACCAGTGGTCGGACCGGGTCGACCCGGATTGACCCAGTTTTGATGGTTTGGTAATTTAAAAAAATGTTTAAATAATAAAATAATGGAGTTTTTATCACGTATGTCCTTAATTTATCTAATATAAGATATGTAACTCTGTTTTTGGAATATACGTTGTGCCAATACTATCTTCAAGTAATTTTCTGTAAGCAACTATAAATAAATGATTACAATATTATATCCATATATAAATCTAGAAAACGTGACTAACTTTGTAGAGTTTTACTCGAAATAGGCAAGTTATTCTATTTAAAGATTGAAATTTCTAACGATTATTTCATTGTTACATAAATACATACTTACATATATGTATCGGGTTTTAATGGTTCAAGAAACCGGTTCGGCCGGTCTGACCAGTTCGGTTCGATTTTTTCTGAGTCGATTGGAGTGATGACGTCATGTTGACGTTATCACTGGTCCGATCGATTTGGACCGATGATTCGACCCGGTTAGACCAAATCGAAGACTAACAAGTTCAATGTCCGGTCCAAATTATAAAACCTTGCCTTACACATTTAGGACATGTTTGGTTGACAGGTTGCCTCAAGGTAACCCGGCATATCCGTAGCTCAACCCATGCAATCTTGGGTAGGAAGGGAAGCAAGTTGTGGCTCCCAACTAGATATAAGCTTCGTAGGTCTCGCATCACACCCGTCATGTCCGAGTTAGTTGGGCCTTCAGAAAGAACAGTTAGAGCCCTCAATCCCTCTCCCGCAAATCAAGAAAACTTCGTCCCTGACCCGACCCGACCTAGTAGTAAGCAATCAATCATCAAATTCTCAAAAAAAAAAGCTTTGTTCTTCCCTATATAATAATTGGTGGGAGGTTGATAGGTCTTTGTTGTCGTAGACGTAACCCTAGAACAATAGTATGTTGATTGCTCTCATGTCGCTCTTTTCATTATAGACGAACTTGGGAAAGTGGCATGAGTACCCTTAGCCTCACTTTAAAGCCCGCTTCTTAGCCCAGTAGTGGACATACCTTGATGGAAGCCCTTATAAAAGCATCAGTAGCAGCAGCTGTCGTAACAACCCACAGGAAATGCTTCCTCAACTGCTGATTGTGGGAAGTTGAAATCGATCTTGATGATCTGGCAGATCGATATGTTAGGAAACCGCGAGGATTATTGGAGGATGTGTTTTTTTGTTATATTATTTTTAACCATGTTCAAATAAAAAAATCAATATCAAAAATATATTATAATCATAAAATGTTAATATAATATATAATCAATGTAACATCACATCATATTTATCATTCAAATCGCCTCCAACCCTCCTACCATCTAAATAACTACTATTCACATGAGGATACTTCAACCCAATCCAATCATGTTACCAAACAGGTCCTTAATTTATTATAGGGAATATCGCATTTTTTATCCGCTCAATATTATATAGTATGTTAACATCAAATTTAAAACAGATGGAGAAAAAAATCCCGGTATCGTTTTTTCTGAAAGAATTATCAAAATAAGTATCATGACTGTGAGTGTATGGGTTGGGATCCAGTCTCCAAAAGCTGTGTTAGTAAATCTGAAACATTTAGGAAAAATTCAAAATATTTCGAGCTGTGTTAATAAATCTGATATATGTAAGAAAATATCAAAATATAAATACTTGTGCAAATGACAAAAAAAGTCCTCCAACTACGTGTCAGTTCACAGTTAAGACGATTGTCTTTAGAAGTAAGAGAGAAGGTTATGATCTTATTTATTTTTATCGAATATAGGCCTACGCAAACCTATGTGACCCTTATATTTTGACGTTAAAACTCAAAATTAAGAGTTTAGGTGCCTACTGATTTGAAAGGTGAAGTCTTCAATTGAGAATTGAGATTTTTTATAATTTACCTTAATTTAAATACCTTAATCGTTCAAAACAGCTATAATCTAATAGATTAACACAAACTTAAGGAGTGCTTCTCATTGTCTATTTAGTTTATTCCATACCTATTTGTTTGCATTATTTAGAATTAACTCATTTTCATAATACTCTCTTGTTTTGTAAGGTTGGAGTTCAACCTTATATAAATTTCAGGACATGGTTTTCAAAGGCTATGACATTTCATTATTATGAAAAATTGCTAATTTTATTTGGTTCAGTCATAATGAAAAGTTCGCATTACAATAAGAATGATGTATATGATGTTGTAAAAGTTGTCCAATCTTTTTAATAAGTTTAAACCCTTATTTAAAATTGATTTCTAGAATCAATAGCTTATGGATAATTAGATTTTTGACTTTTAGAAATGTACAATAATGTTTGCATAAATTTTCACTAATGTTCTCACTTTTGACGCCAATAATAATCTGACTACTTCCACCTTTCAATGGAACCAATCACCGTTAACAAACTATTCTAATGGATTGTGGTCACTTAAGTAATAAGACAGTTAGGGATTTTGAAGATGTATAATGTCAAAGATTAACAATGCACATGCTAATTATTTATTCGGATACTGACAAGTCTGCCGACTTACATTCGGAGAAGATGAATTCTTTTTTATGATAAATTAATTGTAAGGTATCTATATAATAAAATATCTACCAAAAAAAGTCCTCAATGGTAGACAATTGTCAGGGAAGGAAGACATCAAAGTTGTCCATTGTGAAACAGTTTGAGAATTTTCAAAGTGAGATACATGAGGCGTACACTTCTTCCAAGAGCTACGATAAATTTAGTAATTAATTAATTGCATGCATGCCTGACATGAAAACAGTATACTATGGAGATGATTCATCAGCTACAATGAAAAGAATTCGTTTAAATATGTTGAATATCCATTAGATGTCTCCAGAAAATAACATTTGTTCGAATTTTAAGATGTTTTCTTAAAGTAATGTATTATAATTTAATGTTTCTATGGTAAATTACAAAAAAGGACAACTATAACTCAACTCCCAATTAAGGGACTCTTTTTCCTCAAATGTAACAAAGAGAGGAGCCTAATTTTATTGTCCTATACATCAACATTAAACCAAATCCCATTTTGTTACATTTGAAAAATGAAGTCATGAACCGGGAATCAAGGGTATAGATGGACCATTTTTTGTGATTCAGACTTATCTATAAAAAAGAGGAAATTGTTTGCATTCCAGGAAATCTTATTTTACAGGATAAAACTTTTAAATTACCAAGACTGCCTGAAATGCCAATTCAAGTACTATTATGAACACTACAATATGCGCACGAGGGATTTGAAAATATGACATGGATATGAGAACTTAAATGTCAAAATACTAAAGAGGGCGTCTCCTTTCATTACAAACACAATCATCGTTTCACCATCTCATGATTAATAAGGTCATAGATTACAAGCAATTTAAAAAAAAAAGATTTTTAAGCATGTCGAAACAAAAGAACAAAGGACGTCCAGGTAACTAGTATGTCTTCAATAGGATTACAAATACCTGATACATACAAGCCCGAATTCATAAATACATCGTAATGAATTTGGATCTCATTCGTAACAGGGTAACACAATTAGACTAGACACGTGAACAAAAAATTACAAATATCAATAACTAGCATTCCTTCCACCAAAATAAAAGCCAAGCTCTCTTCAAGCTATTTGACCTATAACTTACTTTGTTTCAAACTCCAGAAAGCAGCAGCGGCCTCCTTGCCAACCCGCTGCCTTTCTCATTCACTTCACTCATGTTAAAGCATCGACCACCTCCCATACACATTCGAATAACCTTTATCCTATCAATCACAACATCTCATACAAAGAAGATCCTTCCTAACACCGCCAATTCCGTTCGTGTCTCAACTCAGTTCATTGCAACACAAACAAAGACCCACTTAGGTAACGAATACAACAGAAGAATATACTTCTTAGCCAGGTATGGAGACCAAGTGGGAGACTAAATCAACTTCATCCCACACCTTGACCAAGGTTAAGGAGGTACACTTTCCATTAATAAACCCCTTTGCCAAAGGGGTTTACAAAAAGGGGGACAGAAAAAATATACTCAAAATGGAGATGATATGAAAATATTTCACATAGTATATATCAATAAGCCGATTGCCACTTCATGTTCCACACACAAATGATTTGCTATGCCACATGGACAGATGGGAGGGAGCAGGGAATCCAGATTTTGTTGTCCATGTGTTTCGGCAAAACGTTTGCCACACATGGTACACAAAGCAACAAACGGTTTGCCAATAGAGGCATACTTGCAGATTCAAACATTCTATTTTGATACTCCATAAATCTCGATGATATTAAAAAAATAAAAAATCCATCTCTGCAAACTACTATGTGGATGTTTTCTAAATCTTCCATCCATTTGCCTTTTGTAAGATTCAACGGGAATAGCATACAATAACACAGGATGCTAAACATACAAGACAGATTAAATTTACCATATAAAAGTTTGCAGTATCGCAATAAACAGTTGCCCATACAAGACTGAGCCTAGGATTCTAATCATAGCTGTACCGGATAATTTTCTTGTCAACGTTTTTCAATTCAAGTAAATGGCAAGATACTGACAGTGGACAGGTTTTCAAATTCTAGAATAGTGTAAGAAAATAGAGATAACGAGTTCAACAGCCATCACGGATAACATACTCTATCCAGCACTGACTAAATAAATATTAGAAAATAAAAAATAAGATGACTGAGCGTGATTGAAGATGATTAAGATTGATTCTAAGAAAGCATACCCAGAGTCTAAAACTGGAATCCATAGCCCCGACGTTTGTCAAACTTCCAAAAACACCACGTTGACATTTAAATTCGCATAGGATGGTAAATAAAAAGATGCCAAAGAATTGAATGGTTTAATTACTTTTTCCTGGCTGAATATACCATCAAAAAACAGGTCACTTAACACGGCACGTTTTTGGAGCCAGTTTACTAAAATCTGGAGAATAAATTGCCGAAGCATATATATCAATTTGGAAATGATGCTAAAAAATTGAAGACAACAAAGCCTTTTCCGACTTTTAAGTCAGAAAAATTGAAGACAAATAGAGAAACAATACGAACTGATGTTAGAGATGTGGATAACGCAATTATTTTAAAAGAGACCTATAATTGAAAAAGAATAATATACTAATAGTAAATAAATGAAAATTTTTAAGTTTAAAAGAAATATTGAATGAAAACACAAAAGAAGAATAACAATACCACGACGATACACAATCCTTCCCATGTTGCTCTAGATAATCTTTACTTGACTGGTAAAGCACCCAATGCAGTTCTTGATTTTACAAAAAGAGCACAAAATGTAGGGGATGTGGAATAGAAATAATGAAATAGGAAAGAAAACTTAGGATGAAGTTTTTAAGTGGGCAAGGAAGCGGAATAGAAAGTCACTTATCATATTTGAAATATAAAGAGATTGTAAAAGCTTTTACATTTTAAAAATGGGAAAATCCACATAAAAAGGGAGCAAAAGAAACAAGACACTGTGATTTCAGTACCCGCAGAATCTTCAGTAATTCAATAAAATCAAGGGTTTTGCAAGGTCAAGGACATGGCACTTGCAAAAAGGCACATATAAAAAATGTATTAATTAAATAAATACTTCTAAAAACAAGTTGGAATTATTTATCAAAAAAAAAAAATACCATAAAAAATAAAAAGCAAGTTGACACAAAAGAAACTAGAATTGTACAACTCAAAACCCAAAAAAATGATAAATAAGAAAAAAAATCAGACGCTGTGGTCAATGACACACAGGTCTTGCTGAGATAACCACGTCATCTGATCATCATCGAACGATTCCCGTGGTGAGAGGTGGCCAAAAGCTGGGAATCTCCTCTGGAATAAAGTCTTGCAAAATATAACTAAATTAGATTTTGATAAAAAAAAAAGACCGATTGAAGACTGTCATACAAGAAAACATCAGCCGACAAATAATATATTGTTGAGAATGCCATCAAAACAAAACAGATTCGATACAGCAACATCTGCAAGAACCGGTTAGAAAATTAGCCAAGATCTGAATTCAAAATAGTCAGAGACTCAGAATGTATATAGCTACTATGACTAGGTTTGGATAAGTTTTGTAAAAACTCCAGTTATGTCATTGTGAAAATGCCAGTGGAGAAAAAAGCATGGTTTTGATGGATGAGAAATTATAAGGCTCCACAATAAAGATAAACTTTAAAATGCTCACAAGTTCTACAAAGGAAAAGATGTGCTGGCAGCATGGGCCCAGGGAACGCATTGCATAGGTAGGAAACTAAATAAAGTTTAGGTTTAGGAAAACAAGATAGTACACATTGTCATTGATAGCACTAATCCAGGAAAAGTACTCCCAAGAGGGGAAATATATGGCTCATATCCTTTTCATCGGGCTTTCTGATTAAAACTTGGAACTTCATCGAGGAAATGTGTAGGCATGGCTCCAGGCTTCGATGTCAGCTGTTGGATAGGAAGGGTAAGAAGTAACAGAGGTTAAAAAGGTGTGTTACACATGTACATATATGTGGAGTGGAATGTATTGGTTATCAAAAATTACTAGTGATTCAAAGAAAGAATAAGGGTGAGGCAATAGTCTACCTGCAGTTCTAATGAAAGGTGACCTAATAACCATGGTGTTTTCCAAGGGACATTGGGTTTGGACCAGATAACCTGATAAAAGAAGCTAGAAATCAGGGGGGTGTATACATTGGTGTATCTGATTGATATACATCGATACATGAAAAGGCAAATTAACTGAAATAAGACATAAATAAGCAAACCCATAAACCATCTTGAAATAAGAAACCAGCATTGTATAAGATCTAGAATTTTACCCATTGCCAGAAGATCGCCCAGAAGAATAGCTACTATAGCCACTGTAACCACCACCCTAGAAGAGTATTGCATAAGAAAATTTGATATATTATATATAGTTGATAATTTTAAGAAAAGAAACAAAAAATGCAAATGCAATGCTTACCTGTGAACTACCATAACTAGTATACGGGTCGGAAGGTGGCAAAATATCACCTGAAGAGCCATATCCACCGGAATAAGAGTACCCACGCCCAAGTCCTTTGCTATCCCGGCTACCATACTTTGACCCATCAGAGATATCTGTGCTCAGTGGAAGATAAGAGGAAGGCGGTGGTGGTGGTAATGAAGACATGGCACCATCTCTTTCAAACAAATTTGCTTTCAGACGTGTTGTCACTTGAATTAGAGCATTCCGAGCAACATCAAGGTCACCACTAATCTGCAAAGTTTTCCAAAGAAAATAAGGAACAAAAAGCTCGAACACGTAATGCACTTGTGTATGTCATACAAGACGATTGAGAAGAAATAAAAGGACAGATACCTGAACCATTTCATCATCTTCAGATGCAACTTTTGGGAGGTTATCCTTAGAGAGAATGCGGATATTAGCTCGGGTTGCTCTTCTCATTTCAGTGATGATTGATCCACCTTTTCCGATCAAACAACCAATTCTAGATGTTGGAACAAGCAGTCGGGTGGTGTACAAAGAATCACCAGACTCTCTTTCAGTTTGGTCACTACACCGGGGCTGTAGGCGCAGAGCAGCATCAATAGTTGGTGAAACTGGATCTTCAAAGAACTGTAATAGCAAAATCAGCATAGGGTTAGTGAATAAAAAACGTAACACTTCCCCATTTACCCAATTATTCTAGAATTAAGAGAGAAAAAACAGTAATCAATGGATTCAAAAAAAAACAAAAAGTAATTAAGGACAGCAAAAATAAACTAGAAAATAAAACAGAAAATATACCTCTTTCTTGGAGATACTTATAATGCAGTCATCTTCAGCAGTAGAGCTATCAACTTTAATATAAGCACCGGACTCCTGCCTGATCTGTTTTATAATAAGGCCACCTTTACCTATCACGCCACCAACAATAGCAGATGGGCAAAGAAGGCGTAGAGAAAACTCTTTTGCAGAAGCTTCATCCCTAAGACCAGTGAAATAAGGTGGCCAATCACTGCCAGCTTCACCTTTATACCCCCCATAAGGTCCAACTAGAGGCCCCATTCCTACGATAGGAGCAACAGCATTTGAACCACCATAAGGACCACCAGGTGGGTAGGGTAGAGAAGCATTGGAGCTGAGAAGATGCTGTAAACGAGAAGGATTATCATGAAGACGATCTGAAACTTTGATGAGAGCCTTTCTCACAACAGATGCATCACCAGTAATCTGATCAAAGATAAACAGAAGATGTCAAATAAATTCATTCAACCACTATTCAAAAAAAGTGGCGGTTGCATGATATACTGAGATGGCACCAAAAACCCATAGTTTTTTGCAAGGTTGCAAAAGGCAGTATGCGGTATTCAGTCGGTAAGGTCAATGATTACTGATGAGACGGTATGCAGGAGTTTAAACAGAAATCAAACAGGGTATGCAATTTTGTATTTTTTAATTAATAAAAGTATTACATATTTATACTTAATAAAAAAGTATAAAAATAAAAAAAATATAACCACAAATTCACAATATAGATCAAATATTGCCAGATTCAAGGAACGATTTATCCAAATGACAAAATAGATAACATAAACAACTAGAATTCATAGCCAAATGTCAAAATAGACAACATAAACAATTACAATTCATAGCATGAATCCAAAAGGTCATGGATAATGATGGCTCTTTAAAGAAAGTAGAAACATGTTCTTAAGAGGCTGCTTAAAAGACCACTTAAGACCGTTTAAGGCCGTTTAAATGGCGTTTAAGCCCGCTTAAGTGGCCCACACGTTTATGGACCCGCTTTTGATTAATCGATGTGGTCAAGCACCACATGCGTTTAGACGGCCATTCAAACTGTCGTTTAGACCATTTTTTGCATTCCTGAGTTCTTGCATTCCAAACAGACAAAATAGTCAAATTCAATCAACACATCTTTTAGGTTCACCACCCATAAAGCCAACCCAGGGTCTTTTATGTATTTCGTGCATCTCTTCATTAATACTAAAGTTGAAAACTTGAAATTGGGTGTTTCAACCATATGTCATTAACATGTTTTGAAAACACGCCTCAGAACAATGAGATGTTCTCAATGTTTTCTAAGCAAAGAGTCAAGACGCCTAACCATCGAGTAGATACCACGATGTGTGTCTCAATTAGGCAAGGCAGTTTCAAGGCATCAAGAAACTCTGCTATTTACAATTTGTCACTTTAAGAATGGCTTCATATAGGTTACACATGTGCACGTGGTACCCCCAATCACAACTAAAATCCAAAATTTTAAGCCACAAACTCTTTAATTTGGCATCTCACTCGCCTGGAGAATGTGTCAACCTAAATCCACATTCGACACCATGCAATAACATTCCTTCAAATCTCCATTAATTGCTAAACTTGACAACCCATAAGGATACATTGAGAGAAGGGGGCTAGCATAGAAAGGACAGACAGATTTTGCCATATTGGCAACATGAAACAAGGTGATTTCAACACTGACAACACTGATGGAGGGTACTAAGGCATTTTACAAATGCGTGACAGAATATACTATAAACCAGGGATTGTCATATCGCGATATATCGTCGATATATCGGCGATATATCGGCGATATATCGGTATCGACAGGTCACCGATATATCGCCGATATGGATATATCGGGTATCGACATCTCAAAATAGAACAATGGATACAGGATGTCGGCGATATGCGTCGATATATTGCCGATATATCGGCGATATATCGGTATCGATATTGTATCGATATGATGTCGATATCGATATGTCCTTCCTTGCTATAAACTACAGAGGTTTTTTAATACGGTACTTTGGATGTTGAATATGCTTTCGTTGAACAGACATTTAATTGGTTTCTTTTAATTCAGAATAACTTTAACTTTCCTTACTATATGTGAATATTAAGTCTAAACACAACCTTTGTGTAATTCAATTGTTTCCAGCAAATTTCCTCTTAAAAGTAAGGGTTTAATTTCGACCACCTCAGGGCTTTTGATAATCCCAATAACATTAAATCACCTCAGTTACTACATTTTTTGAATCCTGTGTCAGATGGACCATGAAAAATACCTGAAGAAGTTCATCACCACTGATGGCGCATGCGGGCAGCTCATTCTTTAAAATGCGAACTTGAGCACCAGTGTCATTGCGAATATCTTGAATAATCTGTCCACCTTTTCCAATAATGCACCCAATCTGATCCGGCGGCACAAGAAGGCGAACTGTAACTTGATCCGTACCCATGTCAGCATCCTCACCATCTTGTTCATCTTCTCTGACTAGTCTCTCATGAACCTTGAATAGAGCATCCTGCGCTGGGCATATAAGATCACCAGTCTCCTCGAATGTGTTAGTTTGTTTCAGTGTGCTGAAGATGGTAATAACTCGCTCGTCACATCCAGGCACAGTCTCCCCTATCTTGATCTTAGATTTAGTCTCAGCCCTCAACTGTTTGACAATGTCACCTCCTCTGCCAATTATACTCCCCATCTTTCTTCCAGGACACAAGTACCGGTAGACAATATCATCCGGACCAGGCGTGTACTTATCCTTCTCTTCACCCGAATTTCTTCTCTTGCCGCCCATGTTATCCGAGTAATCACCGTGCGAATGCGATCTCTTCCCGTAGTTGTTCCTCTGTCCAGCCATCCGTGCCAAACTTTTTAACAATAAAAAAAGAATCAATTTTAGGCGTAGAATTATAAGCCTTCGACTAAATTGGTAGAACGACAAGAACAGAACGAAGAATCTCGATCAAAAATCAGACTGAAAGTCTCATAGCAGTTGCATATAGTAAAAATCCTAAAGGTGGAACCTTTCAATAACTATTCCACTCGTGCGTCTTCGCGAAATCAAAACAAAAGTTCGAAACAACACCCAATCACTCAATAACCCTGAATTTTTCTCGCGTAGAGATAAACGGATGGGCAGGAAGAACACGCATACAGATCTGAAGCCCTAAAAGCTGCAAAGTAGCACGAACCACTTTGCTCGAGCATATCTGGCAGTAGACGAGATCTAGACTGGGGAATCGAACGACAAACAAAGAAAGGAGAGGTGGAAGGATCGAACCTTGAGGAATGACGGGATCCGATGGAGGAACCCTAACGCGAGCGTAAAGGCAGTCGTTGGGGGAGGGGGGACGAAGTGGAGAGTGGGGTGGTATTTCTTTGGGTTATATCGGAAACCCTAGAGTGATCTCGTGTGTCCATTTGTCGCTTTGTTTCCAACCGTTGGATTCCCTCCGCCTGCTCCTCGAGAGAATTGGATTAGATATCTCCCTCGCAGGATATTTGGTGCTCTTGTAGAAAAGCCCACATAGTTCTCTTGGTTTTGTTTGTGATGCCTCGGTGCGTTTTGTTTGGGATTAACTCCTATTCATTAGGTTGAAAAGATAGTGGCAATGGACACAACATGTTACAAGGCTAGATGAGAAGACAAATCCTATTCATTGTATGTTATGTGGGAATATAATATACAAGGATGAATCTTGGATGATCATTGCTACCATGTAGGAAAAGATGTCAATGGTTAATGTGGAGCATGGTCTTTGTGGGTTCGCAAGAGAAAACACGATGGATTTCAGAAGTACGATCGAAAAGTCGAGGCATTGGTGATGAATGAAGGAGGGAGAGTCAATGTAACATTCTAAAATATTAGTGACCCAATTAATCCATGATTTAAGATAGATCGGTCAATATTTAGTTACGACCAATCAAAATCTAAACCCAATTGGACGATGGAAGTTAAAAGTGGTGGTAAATTCAATTAGTTTATGTTGACATAGATAGTTAAAGTAACAAGTAATGACCAGTCAATCAAGATAAATTGACAATTGGGAATTGCATCACCACTAGCAGTTTGATCCAAATCCCTTCCAAATATTATATATGGTCCCATTTCCCTCTACCTTGATGTGAGTAGAAGGAGCATATGGTGCACAACCATGGTTTCTCCATTCCTAAAATCATCAGGGAATCATGCCATCTAATTTGCTTTTAATTAGGGGCTTGGATCTGTTGAATCAGACCAAGTCAACAAAATTCACTCAATATTCTCTCATAGTGAAATCTTGTACTATGAATTGGAGCTCTTTACATCTAGACTCTTTCTAGTGGAAAGGATACTACTCATTGAATATGTGAAAAAATTTTCATCCACTTACACAATCGATGAAACCATTTTTTATCAAAATCCACAAACTAGCGATTACTCCAATAAACAAGTACAAGAGGAAGATTATAAAAAAAAACTGTTTGGGATGTTATTTGTCTTGGAGATGTTTTCCATCTTCTAATTCTAGACCTTTGTGTTATTACAAGGGTCACCTCCCTCGCATAATCATCGATACGGGCTTTTATTAAAAGCTGCAAGGAACCTTGATGAACCGAAACTATCTTCTCATGCTCAACCTCTTTCATGTTCTCATGGCCACTCATGTCTGTTCTCATTGTCTACATATTCTTTATTAGTTCGTTAGCTCATTTTTCCTCCATGCGCTATCTCTCTCTCTCTCTCTCTCTTTCTCATATGGTTCTTTATCCACCCCTACTTTTTCAATATGCTCTTGCTTGACCTGCATGGCCATGCATGGCCATTAATACTTAGTAAAACTTGGTAAGCATCATCTTCTGATTGGAGCCTCTAGGAAAACCTCACTCGAACTCAGACTAAGAGCCATTGGTTTCTACAAAATAATACATAATAAGAAAACGCCTACTATTAAAGAAGATGAGGAAAACAAGGAGATCATGTGGAGTCATGGAAAGATATACATCTTTTAGAGACCGTGGATAGATTATGATTTTATGAACTACATACTCAGTAGGATGACATTTCTTTCATACAATCTTAATGATACCTTGACAGGCATCTCTTCCAAACCAATCAATATCTAGTTATCCAACAAGTAATGTGGAACTGATTCGATAAACAAAGATAAATTACATTTCATTCCCATATATAAAAATACCGTCCATTACATGAGAGATGTGTAGTATCAAATAATAGTGGAGTAGAAAATCTGATAGAAGTGTCAATGCACGCATTGTCAACTCAAAATAAGATAGACATATAGATAGATATATCAAGAATAGCCACCTCAAGTACCAGTAACTAAGCATCCAGTTAGCCTACTACTATCTCCTTACAATTTAGTCCACTAGATCATAAACCTAAAGAGTAATTGAACAGACACCGAATAAAGATGACACAAATAAACTTTGTAGGGTGAAGGAGGTAGGAGAGATCTAAATCTAATCATGAAAACAAGCTATGTGGTAATATGTATGTATGTATGTACGTACATAAATATATATTGGTAATTTAAACAAGCGATTCTATTATGGTAGATACATATATGTTATCGAGATAATTAAGCAATGAAACACATGATCGATACATCTATGCAATCGAGACAATTATAGCAACATATGGCTAAAGTTAAGCATTAAGTAGTGATATAATGATACTAATTATCACCAGCTATCGAACAAGTAAACATAAAAAATGATTGGGTTATTAATCTTGTTTAGTTAGTTGGTTTTACAATGTAATCATTTGCCAAATTCTCTCATCACTTAGTTGAGTTAGGAACTATGTTTAACATCATTTGGTAGTCGGACAGGTAATCAAATAAGAACACTCAAGTACTACAAAGATGATAAAATTAGGCACTAGATAAATTGGGGATAAGATGTCACATTATATTCGATATGATTTGATGTCCAATTGGACCAAACTCAATTAAATTAGTGTATTACAATTGCATAAATAAGTCTTTAGAGTTGATTAGTTGGAAACTCACATATATGTGTTGGGATAAAAATAAGTCATGTATTAGAAGAGATCCCAAGGCTCTCTTATATAAGAGAAAAGCCATGTGTTAATTACATGAATGGTGCACAAAGAAAACATAAAATATAAAATCGATACTAAGTGGTACAATTATCTCAATACTCCCCCTCAAGCTGGAGCATAAATGTCAATCATGCTTAGCTTGGAACAACATCTCTGAAATGGACCTCCAGCCAGGGCCTTGGTGAAGATGTCTGTCGTCTGATCTCCTGTGAAAACATGAGAGGTGGATATAAGACCTTTTTAAATCATCTCTCCAGTGTAATGACAATCCACTTCAATATGCTTTGTCCGCTCATGAAAAGCAGGATTTTTGGCAATAAATAAAGCTGCTTGATTATCACAAAAAAGCTTCATAGGAAAGAAACCCCAACAGTAAGGTCGGTCAGTATTGATCTTACCCACATTATCTTTGCACATTCTTGTGCCATGGCCCTGTATTCAGATTCTGCACTAGATCTAACCACCACTGTCTGCTTCTTGCTTTTCCATGAAACTAGTGAGTTGCCGACAAAGATAGCAAAACCAGAAGTGGATTTTCTGTCTCTAGGACAACCTGCACATCTGCATCTGCACATGCTATCACCTCAAGAGATGTATCCCCATTGAATATAAGGCCCGAACCAGGTGAAGTCTTCAAATATCTCAAATCATATGGACAACATCCATATGCACCTTCTTGGGTTGCTCCATGAACTGACTGACTTTGCTTACTGCAAAAGCAATATCCAGCCTGGTGATGGTAACATATAAGAGCTTTCCAACAAGCTCTCTGTATCTTCTCCTGTCAACTTCCTCAATGTCCTCATCATACAATCTCATAATTTCATCCGTAGGGGTAGTAGAAGATTTACACCCTGTCATACCTATCTGGGAGAGAAGATCCATAACAACTTCCTATGAGTCATTACGAGGCCATGCTGGTTCCTGACGAATTCCAACCCAAGTAATGAAGATGCCAAGGGTCCTTAGTCGCAAACTGTTGACCTAGGAACTCTTTGGCAGTATGAATGCCCTACTCATCATCTCCTGTAATGACAATATCATCCACATAAACAAGAATAGCACAGTACCTCTTTGTATCCTCTGAACAAACAGTAAGTGGTATGCATTGGACTGCACAAACCCCCATTGCTCTATCAACCCTATAGCTTTTGGTACCAAGCTATCGGACTCTGCTTCAAGCCATAAATCGCCTTTATGAAGTATGCACACCTTTTGGGACTCCCCCTCAGTAGTAAAACCCGGTGGATGTTGCATATATACTTCCTCCTATAGATCCTCATAGAGAAATGCATTCTTCACATCAAGCTGGTATAGACGCCAGTCTTGTAAAACGACAACAAATAGTAGAATGTTAGTGTCGAGTGTCTTGCTACTGGAGAGAATGTGTCCTGATAGTCCACCTCATAAGTTTGGGTGAACCCCTGAGCCACAAGCCTTGCCTTGTAGCTGTCCACACTGCCATTTGCCCTCTGCTTAACTGTAAATATCCATTTGCAGCTTACAATAGAGGCACCTGATGGAGCAGAGACAATGCTCCAGGTGCCACATGACCGTAGAGCCGCCATCTCCTCTTCCATTGCAAGTCGCCACCTACTGTCCTGAAGCGCCTTCTGATACGTCTGTGGGATATTAACCGCAGATAGTCCCACCACAAACTTCCTGTAATCTGCTGAAAGATGATCCAAGGAAACATGCGCAGCAAGAGGGTACGTGGCACATTGGCGACGATGCTTCCTTAAGGTAATAGGTATCTCCGGGTCATTAGCCCCATTATCATATAGAATCAACTCTTCTTGTGTATCATTTAAATCTCCAGTGCCATCAGTAGAAAATAATATGATCATGACATACCTGAGGCATGGTGGATGATATGGACGAGGCATGAGCAGAGGGGCGAGTAGAAGACATGCGACTAAAACACATGGGGTAAAAACATGGACTCGATGGTAGGAGGTGGAGGTGGAGGTAGAGGTGATGAAGATCGAGGAGCGTCACAAAGAGCATGGGATGGAGAAGATGGAGGTGGAGGAACCACAACATCCTCTCATGAACCAACATTAGACAACCTATCACATTAGGAGAGAAATACATAGTAGACTCAAAAAATGTAACGTCAACACTCACATAGTATTTTCTCCCAACAGGATCAAAACATCTATACCTCTTTTAAGTACGAGAATAACCAACAAAGAAACATTTGACAACTCTAGGGGAGAGCTTGTCACGGCCAAGAGTGAAGTCGTGGACAAAGACCATCGATCCCAAGACTCTAGGAGTAAAAGAGAATAGTTCATTCTTGGGAAACGCAATTAAGAAGGGAATCTTTTCTCCAAGAATAGTGGATGGCATGCGATTCACCGAGTAACAAGCAGTGAAAACTGCATCTCCCCAGAAAGAATGAGGTGTACAACTGTGAATCCACAAAGTTCCTGTGACATCAAGAAGGTGACGATGTTTACGTCCAGTCACGCCATTTTGCCGTGATATATAAGAGCAAGAATTCTGATGAATGATACCCAGAGACCTAAGAAATTCTGCTAAGTGTAATGTAGAAAATTCCAAAGCATTATCAGTAGAATGAATTTGACATTAGTAGAGAAGATATTATTAACTTCAATTAGAAAAACCTTAAACTGAGCACCTAATTATGACTTATGTTTCAACAAGAATACCCAAGAGAGTCTAGAATAAATTATCCACAACAACCATATAAAACGATGTCCCTGATGATCAGGAACACGACCCGGACCCCAAATGTCAAAATGAAATAATTCAAAAGACCGATTACTATGATGAATCAAACGACTTAGAAACAAGGAGCGATGATGTTTCCCAAGTTGACAAGCTTCACAATCCAAAGCAGCACGAGTAGATATCCGTGGGAGAACGTGTATCATCTTTTGAAGAGGAAGGTGGCCAAAGCGAAGATACCCATGAAAGGAGAAACAGGTCCATAGGGAATAGAGGCCACCCTAACACATGAAGAATGGCAAGCTTATACAATCCTCTCTGCTCACGGCCATGACCAATCATCCTGTCAGTTGGTATGCCCTGAAATACAAGAGAAGAAGGGTCAAAGATGGCACGATAGTGTAAATCTTTTTAATTTGACTAATAGACAAAAGATTCATTGAAAATCTGGAGCATGTAAGACGTTCTGAAGACGCATAGAAGGGGCTAAAGCAATCTCTCCCTGACCAATAATAGGTAGTCGAAGTCCATTGACAATGACCACAGATCGCCCAGGAGGGATAGATCTGTAAGAGGTAAACCACATCCGATCTCCACACATATGATGAGACGCTCCAGAGTTCATAATCCAATTGGACACATCAGATTTGCTACTACTGGTAAGCACATAGAGAATACCTGATGAACTGGACAATGCTATTGCAGTGGCCGCTGCATCTGATGGGCCTGCAGTCGTAGTCACAGGGGTAGTCACCATCTCTCGAAGTCTCCAAGATAAGATCATTAAAATATGCATCTGTAGTAGGTGTAGATGAAGAGTCAGTCTTCTCAGCAACACGTGCAGATGCCAGGTAGCCATGCTTCTGAAAGTATGTCTCCTCCGAGTGACTAGGCTGATGATAATAGGAACATGGACCACGTTGACGTCCTCCCACCCCGACCATGGGGTCCACGGCCACGAAATTGTGACAAGATTTCGCGGCCACAAGAAGCTACCATAGCCAAGGATGTCATCTGCGGACTGCTCAGCCGCTTGTAGACCTCCTCCATCGGTAGTATGGTCTCACCAGTCAAAAGTTGAGTATGAGCGACATCGTACTATGAGTCAAGGGATGACAAGAAAACTCCAGTCATAGTGGCATTCCGATACACCTGTTGGTGTTCCACATTGGTAGTCATAGGCATGAAACTGTGGAGTCGTTCAAACATGCCTATCAAATGAGAGAAATGTGCGCAGAGAGGTCGACCATTCTGCTTGGTCGAGAAAATGTCAAATTGCAGTTGTATAATCTTGCTTTCATTTTTCGCATGTCCGTAGGTGTCATCCAATATATCCCACATGGACTTTGCAGCCGGCTGAATTGAGAATATCATTAGCGATCTCTGTGGGAAGTGTCACAGAGAGCTAGATACGAGCATATGCATCATCTTGCTTCCATGATGCATTGGCCCCTGTCTTGTCCACCGGCTCCGAATCAGTCAGAATGTGCTCCTTATTGTGGCACTACAGTAGGGTACGAAACTGCATGGACATAACTCATAGTTGGTTCCGTCCATCTTCACGATAAGTGCTAGGTCCTTGAAGGCACCGGAAGAGGAGAACACGTCACCCTTATTCTCTGACATTTATCCGATAGGCCAAGACACGGATCAAGGGGAACTAATAAGAATAGACTTGTCCTACAACACCATAGGAGGGATGAGTTATATTTGTAGACTTATATACTCATCCCTAGATCTTCGGTCGAGGTCTCAGGCCGCACAACAAGGGACAAATCAGAGTATATCACTGTTTTCGAACCAGTCCAGATCTCAAAACGGCACAAAAGTGCCTGCAGCAACCCCCGACGACAGTGGGAGGGGTCTACAACGATGCCAGGGGCATGGCGGAGCCTATGGCGGCGGGGCGTTGTACAGGAGGGGTGTTGTTGGGGCTGGCCGCGCAGAAGAGCCCGTTAGGGGCTGGCGGCGGTGTTGGAACTTACGCATGAAGGCCGCTGAAGAGCCATTGGAAGGCCACTGGGGCTGCACTAAGGCTACGTGGAAGGGCCCCTAGAGGTAAGGCGCTGGAAGGGCCGCCAGAGCGGCGTCGGAGGTGCCACAGGAGGTGCGACGACGCGCCGGGGAGGGGGTTGTAGGATTAGGATTAGGGTTTTTGGGTGGGATACGAGAATCCCGGTCTAGGACCATTGCTTTGATACATGTTAGGATAAAAATAAGTCATGTATTAGAGGAGATCCCATGGCTCTCTTATATAGGAGGAAAAGCCACGGGTTAATTACATGAGTGGTACACAAACAAAACATAAAATATAAAACCGATACTAAGTGGTACAATTATCTCAACAATATGTCAATTGAAATGTGAATTTTTGGTATTTTGAAAAGTTTAATTTTACTATAGATGTATGAAAAACTCAAAAATTAACGAAATTCTGGTAATGTTATAACAAGCAAGTCTAAAAGTATATATATGGTGTGCACTTACAAGTTTGAGGTCAAACAATGGGAAGCAGTGGGACTCGTTGTGCACGTGTTTTATTGCATTTTTGATGCATTTTGATTTTATTTGACTTGATTTGTCTCATATTTTCCTTTGTGTTTTATAACCTCAAAATGCAATGAAGCCTATGCCATGTTATCTAGATGTTTTCAAGAGTTTATAAATTTTTGAGATTTTTTATTGATTTTTTTTTTTTTTTATATTTTTATAGGTCTGTTGTAATTTTCTGAAATCTAGGTATCTTTCTAAAGCAAAAACTAAAAGATAATGGTTCTTTGTAATATTCGTAGTCTCCACAAGGTTGCACAATTTTTTTATTTTTTATGGTTGTATTTTTATTAGGTATATTGTAAAGGAAATAAAATTTACATGTATTTCCCTAAATGGAAAAAATGTAAATATTAAAAAATGAATATGAAATACATAATTATTGCAATCTGAAATAATAAAAATTGTAAAAGAAATCCACAAAAATAAATAACGTTTGAGTAATTGCAATCTAGTTGAAATAACTAACAAAATAAAAAAGGAACTCATTTGCAGTTGTGCGTCTAAGGCACCAACAACGATGGCACCGCTTGCATAGCCATGAGTGATGGTGGAAGATTGGTTGAATGTGCATCGGCTAACAATGGAACATGCCGGCAATCTTCGTGGAGGAGTAGCGATAAGGAAAAGACTATGACACAAAGGATATGTCCTGTAGGTGGTGGTTGGACCTACCATTGTGATTGGGTTCGCAATGTGATGGCGTAGAACTTGGTGCTTCAGATGCTCTTTAATGGTGATTCGGGTCGTAGAGGTTGGCGATCAATACATGGTGGTAGAGCGACCTCCTCGTAGTATAGTATGGCGGACAAGGAGGGCTTGGTGGACAAATAATATTTTAGTTCAGAGTAGGAAAATTATTGTAAAGAAAACCAAAAACCAGACAATGCACAAAGAGGGTTTAAAAAAATACCTGCAAAGTAGGGTGGAGCATGGGCCGAGCTCGGGCTAAGCCCAACCTAGCCCAGCCCAGGCCCATTTAGGAAACCGAGCCCACGATCCGGGCCTAGGCCTGCTCATTTTTCAACAACTAGGTCCAAGCCCGAGCCAACTCGACCCAAGATGGGTCGGGCCGAGCCGCGAATCCCACAAAAGTTGGGCTATAGCCTATCCTACATATTTACAATTTCAACTTTCGAAGGATTGGATTTGGAGGGTTTTTTGAGCATTTGTAATATTCTATTACAAACACAATCTAATTTTGTAATTCCAATTTTTGGTCTCTTCTCGAATGGGAGGAGTTGTGGGGGATATGGCCGAATAGGTTAGGTAGGATTTTTAAAATGAGGGACCGGGCTGGGCTCATGGGTCAGGCCTGGATTCGGGCCTTAAATTGGGTCGGCCCCTGGGCTTCGGGTTCGGGCATGCTCAAGCCTGAGCCTGGCCCAATTTTTGATAAATGGGCAAAATGGCGGCCCAAGCCCGCCCATTTAAAAAGTGAGCTCGGGCTTGGGCCGGGCTTGAGCGGACCGGGCAACGGGTTGGGTCGGGCTGGCCCTAACCCATGCTCCACCCTACCGCAAAGTGGTGGGATTCTCAGCTAAGCGAAAACATGCAACAAACTAACATCGAGTTGACTTTTGGTTTAATGATTGGTCGGATCATCAAGGACTCGAGTATTCAATTCAATATCGTTGAGTTCGACTAACTTCAATCAGTTTCATCTTTAGGTCAAATCAACTCGTCTTAATCAATTTAACCTAAGAAATTCAAATTACTCAAAATGTAAATTAACTATAAATAGTTATGATTTTTGTAAGTCGAGGTTTGGATTTTTGAAACTATGTACGGGTACAAAATCAGTTTTTGGATTTTAATACTTTTGATTTAGTAACTTATTTGTAACACAATTTATAATTAGTAGAGAGTACATGATTAGTAGAGAATTTTAGAACTAAGTATAATAAAAATGGAGTTATACATAAATATAGACAGACATGAAATGTTAAGGATTTTATGATAATTCTTTGTATCCCTATAAGAAAATGAGCTTAATTTCGTATTATTTTGTTTTAACGATGACAAGCAATTATCGTAAGTCACTAAGATTACAGATTGTTTCAAGCTCAAGAAGGCAATAAAAAATCAAAAAAATTGAATCAAGAGTTTTCTTTGGTATAATTGTTGTAACTTTATTTGTAATTTCAACAAAGAAATTATATGCTTGATTATCAAATATATGCTTAATTGAATCACCAAAACTTTCCAAATCAGAACAAGATCGTGATCGATCAACCTTCTCACTCATGATTGATCGATCTATGATTGAGCAACTTACAGTTCTGATTTACCAATGTCTGGTCACCCTTGCTACAGTTCTATCACTTCCTACTCGTGATCGACCAACAAATTTCTATTGATAGATGATTCATGATCGACCGTCTTGCAACATTGATCGATCATCATTCAAATTCAATTTCAACGGCTCTTTAAGGGATACTTTTGATCGATCAACCAAATTCGATATGATCAATAAACTACACTTGATCAATCAATCGAAATAGCTTGAACGATCGACGTAATTGAGTTTTTGTGATTTCTAACCATATTTATTTCCAATGGCTACTTTTTCAAAGGCACAACTATGGTACTATAAGTAGGACCATAGACCATTATTGAAAAACACACAACTAGAAGCAAAACCTTCTAAGAGATTTCTTCTTCTTCGATTTTCATCATTCTTTGAGAGATTTGTTAATATGAGAGCTACCTTGTCTCCAAGTCAGCATCGGTCACCTCCCAAGATTCACCGTGACTAGTAAAACATAGATATTGTACATGCAACATTGCTAGTGAAATTTTTCTGATTTGTATATTATAATCATTTGTGTTTATATTATGAGAAATTAATACTGCTCATATTGCTTTATATCTATTTAGCCAATATATATATACACATATAATATACACACACTGTTGGCAATTCAAAAAATATTGTACTACTTTTCAAATAACATTTCTACGTGGAACCTTAGTGTTAGATCCCAACATTGCAGGCTCCTTGGTGTTTGATCCAAGAAGGTTAGAGACATTCAGAGTCTGCCTAGTCGTTAACAGTGCATCGATCTCTGATGCATAGGTGAAGATTTTGGTGTGCGGTCTAAGGTAGTAAAGCACAATGGTGTGGGATCCAAAGTTTTGTAAAACGATTGAGTTATTCACATAAATAAGTCGGTACAGTGGAGAAGTTGATCATCATGGCTGATTCACCATCGAAACCAATTTTAATGTTTTGACAATTTTGATTTCTCTAGTTATATTTTTCTGTTATAATGTTTTTTACTAGAGATTAGTGGTTATGATCCTGTTATGTTGATGTACTTTTATAATATTTTTGTTAAGTGCCTACATTTTATCTTTAAAGTATAAAAGAAATCAATTCAATCAAATTTATATAAAAAATAGTAAATAATGAAATTTGTTCTTTATATAAATATCAATTATAAAGGAGGGTAAAAATCAACTTTTTCATTTTTAAGTTGTGCAAATTTTTTATTTTTGTAATTTAGAGCTTATTATTTTTAGAATTTTAAAAATGATCGAATGTAAATCTAAATACTACGTAAATATTTATAAACCATTGAAATTGACCATGGGATTCGAGAAGAAGATCCCCGTAAGGATCTTCATGTTAGTGTCAAGTTGTCAAGTACTTCAATTTTCTATAATCATCACATCTATAGTTCAATGAAGGGTTTGGGACCTTTTAGTTTACTGCATCATGCATACAATCTCATATATTTTAACATATTGTCTCGTTGTGGTTCGACCCTCAAATCTGATTTTATAAATTATTTCTACTTCCTGATAGAAAACAAAATCGATCCGAATCGAAATGTAGTGGAATTCATGATGTCATTGCTCTGACCATTGTTGGCATTGATCAACCCACGAAAAGGCCGTAGATCTTCCTCACGATTGTACGCCTATTGCACTCTCTCTAGTTGAAGGTACAATAGAGAAAAGTGCATACCTTGTTTAGGGACCCTTCACTTTATTTTATTTGCCTAGACAACAAAAAATGGTTGTCCAATTACCTTCCTCTTTTGTTCATCATTAATTGATTTTATTCTCTAATTGACGACAATAATTGGTGCACTAATGATAAATTTTTTATGTCAAAATCAATGAGATTTTCAAATCCCAACCATTTCCCACTAAACATTAATAATGATAATATAATATGCCTACTTTAGGAGCTCAAAATTATTATTACCATCAATTGAGATATAACTTAACAATCTTATCTATTACTTACGGTAACTTGAGATCAAGGAGGTATTCATCGTATTGAGAAAGATCAAATCCACAAATGGTCACCAATATTAACACAACTAAAAAAATAGATCGAGGTCAAATAAATAAATAAATACATTTGGATCTATATCCAAAATTGTATTCATAATGAACGATCCATATTCTTCATAGATACCTTTTAGTGAGAGAACGTGGAAAGCAACATCAAACAATTTTATTCTAAAGAAATTTTTAAAATTATTAAACTTCAATGTTCTAGAACTTTAAGGGATTGAGCAAAATAATACAAATGCTCACTAGAAGTGCATATCTTTACTTGATATAACACTCATATGAGTTGTATGTTCATGAAATATACACTCATATGAGTTCACTAGAAGTGCATGTCACTGCTTTGGTTAGCGAATCTGTCACCATGGAATTATCCCAATATGCTTTATGGAAATGTGTCCACTTCGTATTTTCTCTTTCACAATAAAAAACTTGATGTCAATATGACTTGACTTGGTTTAGCTTCTATTGTTGTTGGAATAAATGGCTGTTGAATTGTTGTTACAAATAATTTAAATGGTCTTTGATGATGCTTACAATGCACGTCCATTGACAAAATTCTTTAGCTATATTCTACAACTTGATGCCTCAAAACATGCTATGAATTCAGTTGTCACAATTCAGGATGCTACAATTGTTTGTTTAGCACTCCTCCATAATATGGCTCCCTCCAACCATCAAGAATACATAGCTCAAGTGGATCGTCTATTATCCAATAAATTCGAGTCGAAATATCCAATGATCTCCAGTATATCTGACCTTTGATATGTAAGTCTGTAATATTTAGTTCTATGAAGATATCTCATGACATGTTTGGCAACTCTCCAATGATCTATGCCTGGGTTCTCATATATCTACCTAGCATGCCCCACAAATAAATGCTAGATCTGGACGTGTGCACGCTTGTGCATACATATAGCTCCCAATTGCCAGATGCATAAGGATCCTTACCCATTTTCTGAATTTCAAGATCATTCTTAGGGCATTGATGAAAGTGAAAAATTTCTCCTTTAGCAATTGAGGTATCAAATAGTATGCAAAACCGCATGCCAAACCTTTGAAGCACTTTATAGATGTAATTCTTTTGTGACAATCCAAGTACATCTCAAGTTCTATCTCAGTGTATCTGGATTCCTAATACAAAAGAAACATCCTTAAGCTCTTTCATTTTAAATTTATTTGAATGAAATGTCTTTGTTTCATGAAACAAAGATTATCAAGATGTATGCCATCCACATACAAAACCAAGAAAATATGCTTATCCCATAAAACTTGTGATATACTCAATCATTTACTGATTTATTCTCAAAATCAAATGAGATTATATCTTGATGGAATTGGTGATACCATTGATAGGATGCTTTCTTGAGTCCATATATGGATTTCTTTAATTTGAAAACTATATTCTTTGCATCTCCTTGAACAAAGTTTTCCGGTTGCACCATATAGACCTCCTCCTCAACGTCTCCATTGAGAAAGATGGTCTTAACATCCATTTAATGAAGTTCAAGATCAGAGTGTGCAACTAATGTCATGATCATTCTAAAGGAATCATTACTGAAAACATGAGAAAATGTCTCCTTATAATCAATTTCATCTATGTGAGTAAATCCTCTAGCTACAAGACGTGTCTTAAGCCTTTCAAACATTATCATTTGAATCCCTTTTGATTTTTAAATATCCATTTGCAACCAATGAGTTCACACCTTCTTGTAATGGTACAAGGTTCCAAACTTGATTGTCTTGCATTGATTTGTATTCCTCATCTATGACTTCGATCTATTTTGCAGAGTTAGAACTTTTAATGGCCCGATGGAAGTTGATTGGACCATCTTCCCTTATTCCATGTTATTCTAAAGAAATCTATATGGTCATCTAGAATAACACTTCGTCGTTATCTAATGGATGTCCTTAGAACTTGAGGTTGTTGACTTTGATCTTGTATAGCAAAATTCTATACGAGGGATTGTTGAATATTGTCATCTTGATGTTCTTGATTTGTTTATTGCCCAATGATTGGAATGCATTTTGTTCATTTTCAATCAAAATATTAGGAATCGTGATTGATTCTCCTCAAAGACAACATCCCTAATATGCATCTTCCCCTCCAAATCAATATCCTTAAAAAAGTATGGTTACCGCTTTCATATTTTCTTAGTGTGAGTTCCATAAATTTTGTAACCCCTTGAACGCTCCGAATAATCAATAAAGTAGTTGCTCACTGTTTTGGAGCCCAATTTTCCCTCATATGGCATGTATGACTTTGCCTCAGCTAAACATCCCCATATACGTAAATGTTTTAGACCAACTCTTTTACCATTTTAAATCTCATACCGTGTTTTTGCAATTGCTTTTATTGGTATTCTATTCAAAGTGTAAGCTGATGTTTTTAATGCTCCTACCGAGAGGGACTATGGTAAAGAAGAATGACCAATCATACTCCTTAACATATCTTTAAGAGTCCAAAGCTCATACAATGTTTTTGCAACTGCTTTTTGTTGGTACTCTATTCAAAATGTAAGCATTGTTTTTAATGCTCCTCCCCAGAGGGACTCTGATAAAGAAGGATGACTGATCACACTCCTCAACATATCTTTAAGATTTCTGTTATGTTTCTCAGCCTCAACATTCATGCTAGGTGAACCCCGACATTGTATGCTGAGGGACAATTCTACATCTTCTAGAAATAAAGCAAAAGCACATGGACGTTTCTCACCCTAAACCATCATATGTGGCATAGTATTACCACCAAGATCAGATTTGATGCACTTTATGCTTTTGTTGAATTGGAGCACAACATTCTAGCCTTAAATGATTTGAATATTTCCAAAGTTCAGACTTTTCATGAATGAGATATAGTAACCTTATCTTGAATAATCATCTATGAATGATATAAAATATTGTGACCATTCCAAGATATTGTAAGGAATGGATCACATATATAAGTATGTATTAATTCTAAGGCACTAGAAACTCTATTCATACCTAATCTCCTTGATTTGGTTTGTTTTCCTTTGATGCAGTTGACACAGACATCTAAATCTATAACATCTAATGAATATATGATGTTATAGATACAAGTCGTTCCATTCTTGATTTGGATATGTAACCCAAACGCTAGTGCCAAATTGATGCTGAATTTTCTTAGACATTTTTCGCTTAATGCCTCTTGATTCAACAACCAAAAATTCATTATACGAGGCAACAATCTCAAGAAAATAAAGCGTATTAGTGGAAGTTACAGATCATGTACCAATCACAATAGAGTAGAAAGAAAGACTAAATTTTCCATCTCCAAAACTTAGAAAATAACTTAAATTGTCTAATGCATAAACAAAAAACCAAATTTAGTCTAAAAATGGAACAACAAAGGTTTCTTTAATATAAATAATGATCGGTTCTTAATAGAAGCTTAAAAACTCCAATTGCATCGACTTCTGCCTTCCTTCTGTCGATTAAGTAGATGTATCTTTCAACATCAATTGGTCTTCAGCAGTTCAGAAAGCCCTACATAGAAATACTTATGTGAATAGAGGCATTTGAATCTAACCACCAAGTATTCTTGGAACTGAAGCTAAATAATCAAAGTACGAAGTGTACCTCTCTTCATGTGCCATGCATGATATTTGGCACAACTTTCTTGACATGTACAAATTTTTTCTAGAAAAAGAAACTAATTGCATCCTTATTCTTCTTTACTGGACCAATCACAACGGCATTACTTCTTTCTTTTCTTTTCTTGCCCTTATCCTTAGAGGCTACAACCAAGTGAGCACTCATCTGGCTTTTCCTACTTCAACATGTCTTCCTCTTGAGTACAATACGAAATGAGCTCGTTAAGTGTCCAATTCTCCTTTTGACAGTTATAACTGACCCCTAAATTGGTTGCACTGTGACAGAAGCAACAATATAACCAAATGAACTAGCAAATCGTCATATATTGCTAATTGTAATTCTTGTAGCTTTGAAGCAATATGTCCCATTCGAGAATGTACTCCCTCATGTTTCCCTTGTCAGTGTACCTCATAGAAATCAAGCATTGTAGATAAGTGCTTGTTTCCGTCTTATTGTTTTTCGCAAAATGCTCTTCAGTTATCGCAATGTAATCTTTTGTTGTGGTTATCTTTTCTTCAGCAATCCCTCTACGAGGTTTTCGGAATGCCACATTTTATGATAATGGGACACATGATTAGAACGTCCACACCTCTCATAATGCTTCTTTTCATTAGAACTATTTTCCGTAAGAGGAGTGTGTCTCTTTGAAGTGCAAGGTCTATATCCATGCAACCAAGCATGATCATAATGCTTTCTTTCCATGCCTTGAAATTCATGCCCTGAAGTACGTGAATGGGAGTTCAAAGTGGCAGAAATAGTAGATGCGAAAGCGAAAGCTATTAAATAAAGACCAAAAGAAAAAATGAATTGATGTATTGTTCACCAATGTGAATATACGTATACAACCATAAGAAAAGGAAGATAGTAAACATATCACTAACATTAGGTATTTGGACAATAATGTTAGTTGTAAGTGCTACTCTTGTTGTGCTTATCAATTGTCAATGATAAATCATGTCAACTAGTGAGATCATCTTTGGATGTGTCAACTATATAATCATTACTCAACTATCATTACTCAACTATCATCACAGGTATGTGATATACTTAAACAAATATTGTCCCTTCTTTAGAAAGGATAATATTTATAATACATACAAAATCCATCCAAATATCTTTAATAATATCATTTTAATGATAGAAGTCACTTCAGTGGCTTATTCACTTCAATTATATTATCAAAGATACTGTAATTCTGTCATATGTATGGCTGATGCGAATTTTATTTTAATACAAATCCAAAAGTCAAATCCAGGATTAAGGTAATTTTGGATGCAGATATTCAACCCCTCCACCAAAAAAGTTGTTAACACCAATATAGGAATGGATGATTTGGAAATCCAACAAAATATATCATGTCTTTGATTTCGTTTCCAAAAAAAAGGTAACATTCAAAATCAATACACGAAAGGTAACTACTAATTAATGTCGTGAAAGAAATTTAAAGATAGTAACATGATATAAGAGCATTGTTCCCCTTTACCACTTGATAGAAAACAAAATCAATCTGAATTTAAAGGTAGTAAAATACCTTATGTCATTGATCTAACCTTTGTTGTTGGCACAAATCAACCTATGAAAAAGCCCTAGATCTTCCTCACAATTGTATGCCTCTCGCGCTCTCTCTTGTCAATGGATAAATAGAGAAATAACATACCTCATTTGGGGAACTGTCGCTTTATTTTATTTGGCTAGACAACAAAAAACGGTTACCAATCACCTTCCTCTTTTGTCTATCATCAAGAGATTTTTTCTTAAATTGACGGCAGTAATGGGTGCACAATAATGGTAATTCTTTATGTCCAAATCAATGAAATTTGCAAATCCCAACACTTCCATGTATAATCTAATCACAACAAATAACCTGTTTTTTACAAACTTCAGATTTTGCGTAAGATCAAATCTGGATACTTTGCAGTAAGTTTAATACCACCAAACCATGAAAGTGAACTAATAAGCCAAAGAAGCTCTTATCGACGACGACTATCAACCTCACCGTCGACAATTGTGCCCCAAGAGGAAGAATGCGGATCAAGGGTGGATCATTCAACTTCTTATAATAATTCTAATCTTTCTCTGAAATAGACCCTTAAAGATATTTAAGCATCAGCCAGCATGAAAATAGTCATTAAAGTGAAAAAAATTCTGGGAGTTGTTCAGCAATTGGACACAGGAATTTGCAGCGGTGAACCCAAAGTTATGGAACCTTCAGACCATAACCGGATCAGCATATATAATTACTGACAAAACTGAAGCAAATTAATTTGAGCAGGTATCTAAACCTTACCTCTACAAGGATGTAACATGTTCGTCTTTCACAATATATGACTATGATTAGTTGTGCAATCACATTCAATGGCATGATAATTTCTTTGCATCAGAAAATTCATCATTCTCTATTAATCTAAATCCCTATAACCTCAGCATTCTTGTACCTTACCACAACACCAGCAACAAAAACCTTTTCTCACATTAAGTAGGGTCGGATGATGTCAAAAGATCCGTCTGTCTTGAGGCAAATTCTTTAAATAGGAATTTGTTTCACGTTGATTTAGGCTGTCTGTCTTGTTCTTAACGTTTTACTCTGAGTGGGAGGGCACATAGCACTATAGTCAAAATCCAAGTCAACTAGATCCCTCCTTTCACAGATTTCAACTATATGATGTGCTCTCTGATGCAAAGCTAAGATCTCGTCATCCACTTCGAACATCTCTGCCAGTGGCATCTCGAACCCGAGCTCCAGCATCAGCATATGCCAATAGGGATGTTCTGCTTATCCTCCTCTCTGCGCGAATAGAGATGTACTATGGAAACTTTCATATCTTCAAAGCTGCTAAGAGTTTATATGCCCACTAGTTTGACACGTAAAGCATTGGAATAGGCTCCAGAACATCCTAAAGCCAAGCCCAAGAACAGAACTGTTAAATTTACCAAGTACTTTACGAGCCCAAATATCCAGACATTAGCGGATTATGCAGAGAAATATGTTCTTTCTCTCAGTCCATTGCTCTATCCTTGTTTCCTTACAAGAACAATAAGCCATCAAGAACTTTTCTGATTATCAACCTACCGAAGGCACGCGAGTTGTAGTTCTTTTTCTTTCTCCATTTTTATTAAATGGCATCCAAATAAATATCCATGTTTCTAGTGACCGTAGCTATACGTGTTTACCATTCTTATTCCGAGAAATTAGCATGATGTGCATCATCTTCCATATGAGAACCCAATGGATAACTCGGAGTTCTTTGATGTACACTAGCTTAGAAAGGATCTCGTCCTTGCGAGATGGTGTCTAATGTTGTTTTCTATTATCAAATGTCATCCATTGCCTCTCCCACGGTCCCGCCAGACTAACCAAATAACATTTTTTTGAATGAACAAAATGAAGATGAATATATGAAAAGTACGTTTCAGTGAGATATGAGATATAGATTTAACTGAGGTAACAACTTGCATTAAAAAAAGGTATTTTTAAATAGTTTGTGCAGCCGTTAAGTATGATGGTGAAATTGATGGAGATGGTTGCATGTAGAATTGGTGCAATAGTTGAGGTGAGACGAAGTTTCAACTTCTCATAACACACATGAAACTAAAAAGGTAAATATTATAGGCAATTGTTGAGATATTTGTATCTCATTATATTTATTTCTTATTTTTATTTCTTTCATGTGTCTCTTATGTAATTTACTCAAGGCTTTTTCTCCTATATAAGAGAGCTTAAGGTTTCTATAATGATCAACAATTCTAATTTTCCAACTTGGTATCGGAGCAACGATCCTACATCGGAGTTCCCGTATCTCACCAAAACCCCTAATCCTACCCTAGACCAGAGTTCCCGTATCTAAGCAAAATCCTAACCCTAACACCCTCCCCCGCCGGCCGCCGTATAGGCTTCCACAAGGCGATTTACAGTCTGAATAGAGTCCGAGAGCTTGGTACCATAAGCTATCAGAATTGATAGAGCACCAGGGGTTTGCGCAGTGCACTGTGGATCATTCGCTTTTTGTTCAAAGGACAAAGAGGTAAAATATCTATTCCTGTTTATGTTGATGATATTATTGTCACAAGGTGATGATGAGCAAGGCATTCGGGATGTCAAGGAGTTTCTAGGTCAGCAGTTTGTGACTAAGGATCTTGGTATTCTTCGTTACTTCCTTGGATTAGAGTTCGCCAGGAACTAACGTGGTCTTGTGATGACCCAGAGGAAGTTTGCGACTAATCTTCTATTTGAGATAGTGATGACATGGTGTAAGCCTGCTACTACTCTTATGGATCCGAGCATGAGATTCTATGATGATACTGAGGAGGTAGACAAGAGAGATACATGGAGCTTGTTGGGAAGCTCCTCCATACTACTATCACCAGACCAAACATATCCTTTGCTGTAAGAAAGGTGAGCCAATTCATGGAGCAGCCCATGAAGGTTCATATGGATGCTGTCTATATGATACTGAGATATTTGAATTCTTCACCCAGGTACTGGTCTTATATTCAACAGAGGTACATCTCTTGAGATGACAACTTGTATAGATGCATATTATGCAGGATGCCCTAAAGACAGGAAGTCTTTTTTAGACCAAAAAAGGGGAAATACTCTATGGTATCCACCCCAATATGTTAAATCAACGATGAGTTACAGAAAGACTTGCAATGACCAAGACTCTACGAGAACAAGAAGTCTACTTCTGGCTTTGCTATTTTTGTTGGAAGTGAACTCGTGTTATGGAAAAAGCAAGAAGCAGACAATGGTTGTTAGATCCAGTGCAGAGTCTGAGTACATAGCCATGGCTCGGGGGAGCACAGAGAAATGTGGGTTAGATTGGTCTTGATTGATCTTGCAGTTGAAATACCTCTTCTCATGCAGCTTCTATGCGAAAATCAAACCATTTTTTTATTGCCAATAATCATGCTTCTACACCAGAGACATGATTCAGAAGGGTATCATATCCACCTCCCATGTTTCTACTGGAGATCAGAGGAGTGATATATTCACCAAAGCCCTTGCTAGAGGTCCATTTCAAAGATGTTCCAAGCTTAGCATGATAGACATGTATGCTCCAACTTGAAGGGGAGTGTCGAGATATTTGTATCTCATTATATTTATTTCTTATTTATGTCTTTCATGTATCTCTGATGTAATTTACCCAAGACTTTTCTCCTGTATAAGAGAGCCTTATGGTCTCTATAATGATAAGATAATGATAAGCCATTCTAATTTTCCAACTACAATAAAACTTGATTTACTCCATAGCAGTAATTGTTGGGTCGTCAATATGGTCAAGGGCAAAGAAGTCTTTGATAGAGATGACGTTCTTACGGAGTACAAAAACGGTCATTCGACGCCTCAATTCAAATGTGTAAGAAGATGAAGGATGGACCTGAAAGGAGTGGGCAGATGAAGACTAAAAAAAGATAGAAGGTTATTATCATGAACTAATTTATTTATAAGTGTGTGTGATGCAAAGAAAAAATATTTTGAGGCGACGAATCCACACGACCAACCCACTTAAAAGAAAAGATAATTTTGGTTGGTTTTTGTCATGGTTGATCCTTTCTTCCATGTCAACTCATGTATTGCAATTTTTCCCATCAAATATCCAAACACCATGAATAAGAAATTCGACACATCCCATTGAACGTGACATGGTCCATGGCCGTGGATGAAATCCTACTACTCCTTAGTACCCACATCACACTCACTGTAGTTGATGGAACCATCAATCTGAGCGATGCTAGCGGAAATTTGGCATACCTCCATATCTAGCCAATAGTGGCCTATGAGGACGTCTATGATGTGGAAAATGTGTCTCCTGCTACGAACCCTACTGGAAAGATGGTACATCTCAATGATGCATATTACACTCGGCCCGCTTCTTCCAGTGAGACTATCAATGCTACCTTGGCTACCCCTTCAAATACAATAGCCAACTCTATAAGCCCTCCTGCTTCCGCTTGGATCATAGACTCTGGAGTCTCTACTTGACTAACCGAAGAAGGTAGTCTACTAATCCTCTCCAAACCCTCTTCCTTGCTGAAGTTAGTTCGAGTCAGCAATGAGACTCACTCACCTGTTACTATCGTCGGAACCATGGAGTTCTCCTCCAAGCTCCTACTGTCTGGGATTCACTATGCTCCTGATTTCCCTTTTAGCTTATTGTTTGTTCATAAGCTTTGTGTTGAGCTTAATTGTAGTGTGATATTTGATGGATTCTGTTGCTAATTTCAAGACTCCTGATGAGGAGGATTTTGGTGGGGACATGAGAAGAATGACCTCTATTATCTTGACATACTCTCGAATTCTAAGTTTGCTGGGACTACATCTATCTCCGATGATCCTCTCCTATGGAGTACGCCTTGGGCATCCTTCCACCAAGGCTCTCTCCATGATGTTCCATAAACTCTTTACTCTGAAGCCCTTTCAGTGCGAGGGTGTGTGAGTTCATGAAACAGCATCGAACTTCTTTTCCAGTTCGTACTAAGTCTTGTCGTACCACTCTTTTGGTCTTGTTCATTGTGATGTTTGGGACCTTGTTCAGTCCAATCTTTGAGTGTTCATTACTATTTTATTGTCTTTGTGGATGATTACAATAGATCCTTTTGGGTTTACCTAATACAAGAACGTTAAGAGATTAATAAAATTGTCAAAAATTTCTTTCAATATATCAAAACTTCTTTCTCTACATATGTTTAAATTTTGAACTGACAATGTAATTGAGTTCACCCAACAAAACTTGACGTATTTCTCA